>JARHVA010000215.1:782500-970000 GCA_037957365.1 Torreya grandis | reverse complement strand
AGTGCAGACCACATGTCATTTCCAATGATAATTTTTTGATGATAAATCAATTCTTTATTATTATTATTATTATTATTATTATTATTATTATTATTATTATTATTATTATATATATATATATATATATATATATATATATATATATATATATATATATATAGGCCATATAATTTTTGGGCCATCTATATGTTGGTCATACTTATATGTTTGTATTCAGGATTTGGAATCATGATTAGTAGATTTAGAATTTTCCATACATTCTACACATAGATCTGTCCTTGTAGAATCTTAGCATTGAATTTTGGCATAGTGGTGTTGTCCCTCACCTCAACTTTGTTATGTGTATTAGATTAGAGTCTATTAGGAAAGGTTGATTTATCTCTTTGGAATCGTCTTCAAACCTATACTCTACCTATATTCTCTTTACATTTATTTATGGATCAAATTTAGCATCCACATTGGATGTAACACTCGACATCATCTGTTCACGATGATAGAAAATAAAATTTATAGTAGGAAGAGATTTGAGACTCGATTCTCACTCCATCAGCAGATCAAAATCTCCATGTTGTTTTCCTCACCACCATCAAACTTTTCCTCTCTTTTATGTATTACATTATGTATTTAATTTGTGAAGAATGATATTCTATGAGGATGTTGATATTCTCAAACCTTCTTCATTAATATCTTGCTCCAATATCTCTTTATGAATTATTGACATCATAGCTCTATTTGAAGCCAGGCTATTCTCTTATCACATCTCAAAGATCATAGATCTATACATTTTGTGGCTTCTCCTTCAACATGATCCTCCATTGTCACTACCTTCATTCCTGTGAAGGATAAGGTTAAAGATAATAGACAAATATTTTATTGTTGAACTCTTTAGATATAGTTGACTCTTTCAATATTTAAGTTTTTGGGTCAGAGATTCAAGAGTATTAGTCAGTTTATTAAGTCAAGTCAATTTAAAAGTCTTTAACATTATTAGTAAACTCATTTTTAGTAATAATTTAAATCTTTACTTCTAATTTTAAATGTCATTTTAGATAGGTATATATGTTTAATATAAAGTGTCCTAGTAGATTTTATTGATATATATCTCATAAGTGTCAGGAATCAATTTGTCATTAGAGTCTTATTATTGTATGAACTCAATAACAATTGAAACAAACATCCATGAGTTCACATTAGGGGAGGGTGATAGAATAAATTAATGTGAAGTATTATAAATAAATTTGTAAGTGAGATATTATCTCACATAGATTTTATAGGGAGAGAGATATTAGGGGTGTGAGTGAGTAATTTAAGGGATAAATATTATCTCTTATTTTTTAGGAAAATATTTACCTATATATGTATTATATTTTTTAGTGAATGATAATTTATTGTGATCGATTGAAATCCCTGTGTTTTGCACATTTTTGATCCTTTAGCTCATCACGATTAATGGGATAATTTCCATCATCTATCATTGGCCATAACTTTTTCATACATACTTAGTTTGAGATGATTTTTATTTATTTATTTTATATCTATTTAAGATAAATCCAAATGTCAACATGTTGTCAGATGATATCATGTTGTTGGGTAGCAACATGCTGGTGCTCGATGGTTTGATGCAATGCAATTGAACACCAACTTTTTTAAGCCATAACTTTTACATATAGACTTGGTTTGAGATGATTTTTTTTTTTTTGAAATTTTATAGATCTTAAAGATAAATAAAAATTTCATCATGATTTTAGGTGGAAGTATGCTGCTAGGTAACATAATACTACCACCCAATGATATGATGTGATACAACTGAATGCCAACTTTTGGAGACCATAACTTTTCATATGAACTTAGTTTGAGATGATTTTTTTAAAAATGCATAGCTCTTAAAGAAGAATATAAATATGTAATAATATTAAGGTTTATAAAAAAAATTTAATACTCTTTTTAAATTTATCCCATAACCTATATGTTTTAACTGCGTAGATGGGCAGTTGTACGAAAAACTTATAAAGGCATTTTTTTTGAAATCTTCATATTTGCTAAGGTTACAAATATAATTCTCATAAAAAAACTTAGGGGATTTTATGATATGATCTCTTAAAATGAACCCTAATACATACACACACACACACACACACACACACACACACACACACACATGTATGTATGTGTTTTAACCTTTTAAGACTTAATGAATGTAAATCCTATGTTTGTTAAAGAGATAAATAGACTAAATTAGGAAATAATATGAAATAAATATAGTTATTTATTACAAAATTGACTAGCTTTAAATTATCTAAAAATAGTAATAAATAATAAAAGTAATAAACACCTGATACAAATGATTTGGGTGTTAGAAATTAAGATCGAAGTTGGTCTGAGTGTCATAAACTAGATCCTAGTATCATAACCTCTCTTAGATATTAGTTCCATAATTGGGCATAAGTGCTTTCAAAAAAAATATGGTAGTAATGTCCTATTTTTGGTAGTAGTGTCCTCTATGTAGGACTGTCTCAAGCTTCTGGATGCCCCTGTGTCTAGATCTCTGGGGTCTATTCCAATGTGCACAAGTTCTAGAACCTTGTATTTTGCATGTAATGAATGATTTATTGTGTAAACCCTGATCATCCATGTAACTAGGGCATGAGCTAAAAAGTGTGTTTATTAGTTGGGTATGGGACAAGAGCTCATATAGGATTTGGCTCCATGTAGGCTTTGAAAAGAGCTCAAGTATGGGAAAAGTGTGTTTGCTAGCTTGTTCTTTCATGTAACTAGGGCATGAGCTAAAAATTGTGTTTGTTAGTTGGGTATGGGATAAGATCTCATAGGTGGATCAAGAGCTCAAGTAGGATTTGACTCCATCATTGTCTACCCATGTGTAATATATACATCTAAAATTGAACTATGAAAAGTACTATAAATATCTAACTAGGTATATCTAACTATGTATGTTAGTTTTGTGACCACTTGGGTACATTAAGCAGCTCCATGACTCTTAGGAATTCCAACCACTATAGATGGAGTAAGGCATGAAATTGGTGTGAAACCTAGAATATGATGTCATGTGTATATAATGTAGATAATGACATGGAATTTGTCATTCCATCTTATCAATTATTGTGTAAGTGAGCATTTGGAAAAATGTGCCACACACATACCCTCAAATATGATATTTGAGTATATGGATTCTTGACTAAGTTGTAATAAAATTGTATCTGGGTATCTAAACTAAATATGGGAATGGTCATGCCATACATGATACCCCTAATCAGAGAAAAATTATATTAATCTAAGCAAAATTAAATATAACTGATAAATTTGTAACTGAATCTATGCAAATATGTATTCTACTTACTTTAATGTTATGGTCAATATGGGTTGTTCTAGAACTAAGGCTACTAGACAATATCACCATATTTTGTAGTATCACCATGTCGCACTAGTTTCCTAATTTGAGTGTTAGTGTCCTTTTGGTTTAAATTATATGCAACTATATTAGTTTTTGGGTCATTGTTTTCCCACTATGTTTACTGATGTCTAATTTTATGTAATTGAGCTTGTGTGCTGAAAAATATACTATGAGTGAAATATAGGAGTCTAATCTCAATGAAAAACCCTTGTGAATGCCCTTATTTTTAGAGGAGTTATTTAACCTATGTAAGAACTATCCTCAAAATAAAATAAAATAAACTTTTTAAAATGTGTGTTAATTAGAGCATATATGATAACTATGTAATAATCAAATATAATGTGTATACATAACAACAAAATGTAAGATAATCTAAGCACAAGTATGTAATGTAATATGTATGTCATGTCTAGCATTCACAAGGGTGTCAATATACATGTAATAATTTATGTAATAACAAATTTGAGTAAAAATAGGTACTCACCTAGGGGGATGGGACATGATATCCATCATGATACCCAAGTAGGAAGGATAGATGCATGAGGTCCCTCATGGCATAAAAAAATATTGTGTGAAAAATAAATGTAAGTGTCATGACCATGATGCATATAAGAAATCATACATACAAAACACATGAGGCACATAAATTAGGCCAAAAGGACACAATACATGGGACATGGGTACATGTCACTAAATTTGAGAAAACAAGACATACAAGGACATGTGCAAATGTCCACATACACAAACAACAAACAAGTTGGATTAGGGCCATATAGAAGGACATATTCAAATGTATATGTACACAATCAATAAATTCAAAATAAGTAGATGGGCACATGTACAAATCATACATAATGTCAATATAAGTGGCTTAGATCCAAATAACAATGACATATTCAAATGCCCTTGAATATAAGAAGCATAGAGATACAATCAAGTCTAAACTAAGAAAGCTATAAATGAAATCATGCATGAATATGAAATACAAATATATGTAAGATTTAGGATGTAAATATGTTAATTATAAAGTAGTTATATCCAACAAAAAATATGAGTTAGAGTAGCATGATCAATATCAAGATATAACAATGCTAAATCTAGGATGTAGAGTATAAAAAAATAGAACTTGGTACTCAAAACAATGTATAAGATGCCCCAAGTGGGTGAATATATCAAGTGAAGACCCATGTATTATTGTATATGCCTCTAGTGGGCAGATAATAACAAGTCTAAATTAGTGCATTGCACCTAAGTCCTATAGTAATCTACAAGCACTCAATTAAAACAAGCGAAACATGTATGTATGATAAAATTTATGATACTAAGATATATAACATATGTAGTGTCTATAAAATATAAGAGATGTAAACATAAAAGTACATACTATGTATAATTTTGTGTTTTTTAAATATTATAATGTTTTTTGTATATTTTGGAACTAAGCTATGTACAAATAATATGAATGAACTATATACAAGGAGTGAGAAATAAGGAAAGTATGTACAAGTAAAGAGGAAAAATAGTAATTGATGAGTCTCATGGAAGACTTATTATCAATGTGGCTCATGTAAAAAATAGGAATGGTAATCTTTCATGTAGTGTGACTGCTATGTTGTCGTTGAATGGTGTTGCAGTAGGAATATGAGTATTGGTCATCATCAGAATCATAATAACCCAGAATGCTAGAGGGATTTGCCTCATACTTTGGAGTTTATCTTTCTAAATTGTGCTTTGGAATATTTATTATGATTTTTTCATTTGAAAATATTATAATTTTAGACATATGATGTTATGGAGGATCTTTTGATAGAATTCCTCTTTTTAGAATGTTTGTTAGCTTAGCATGATTTTGACTTTGGAAATTAAGTTATTGTTATTTCTATAACTTTTCTTGTGTATATATATATTTTCCCTTGATAAAATAAATCTATGAATGATTTACCTTAGGATTTTCAATGAATCCCAAACCTTTTTGACCAACATTATCAACTACAAGATTAGGAGTAGTGATGCCTTGGGCCTGCTTGCCTAAACCCTTACCATGATAATGAAACTGTTGTAGATATTTTAAACCAAACCCATACTATTTTGAAAGTTGATCTTCATTTTGGAGAGGTATATTTCCATATATTATTTACTTCACATGTGATTCTTGTACTACTTCTTACTCTGATTATGTTATGTGAACCTTTGGTTGTTCTGAATTATGCTTTGGTAACCATTTTTATACTATTTCTGAATTTGATCCTTTTTGAATTTGTACATGTGCCTTTGTATGTTATTTGGATGATGTATCATTGTTTGAGTAATTTGTATCCATTATCTATTATATTTTAATTTTCAATGCTAAACATGAATATGTGTGGTGCCCATTCATTCTATGATATGATCAATAATATCTAGATCTCCTCACTAGGTGTATAAGGGGTTAGATTGCTCAACTTACCTTTAATTATTTCCATTAGTACCTCACTTGAATTATTATTTGATATTTAAATTATTTTTGAATCACTATTTGTATGTTTACTTTGTTGTGATTTATGATTTGGATATGAAAGAGTGCTAGGCACAACTTTGCTAGGTGTAGATGCATATGTTGGTGTAGACTTTTATCCCATTGGGTTTTGTCTATATGGTCTAGTCAAGCTTATTAGGTTTAATAAAGGTTCTTAGTGGAAAATAATCACACATGCATGAGTATGTTGGCACATGTCTATCTTTCACCTATATAAGGAACCTTCAAATGTAATTTTTGGCTAATGTTTTTATGAGAGAATGAGATAATGCTCTTTTTCACAGCTTTCTTTGTGTGAGAAAATTATGAAATTTCACTCTAAATTTATTCATGCTTGCATCATTATTTAGTTTATCATGGTGAAATTTAACATGGTATCAAATCTATTATGATAACCATTTTCTATTTGAATCATTGTGAGATCATTATTTTGCATTCTTGCCATTTTCATTGATTTTAATTTTTAAGTGTTTATTGGGGTTTTTCAAAAATACATGTAGATCATTGAATTTAGTGTCTCTAGATAAAAATGGATAGTTCCATTGGATTTATAGGGTGATAAAACCCTAGGACTAGATATAAACTTGAGTTAATTTTTTTATAACCATTTTTGGCCATTTTTTGAGGGTTTCAAGAAGTTTTCTTGGTTTTCACATATTTTTGTACCACCAAAGTCTTCAATCAAACAATTATTTCTGTTTTTTATATATTTTTTAGATTACCAATTGTTTCCTTTCCATTTTTATATAAGTTCAAACAATTTTTGTAGATTTGGGTTCTTCTTATGGGCTTTTTTCACCATTTTCGATTGGTTTCAGTGATGTTTTTGTAGAGTTCTAAACTTAGAAAAAATTTAGGCTCTTTTCATCCACCCAAGTGCTCCTCCATGTAAAAACTTAGTCCCATAAACTTTTTCATGTTTATATTCCTTTATAAGACCAAAGGCCCGCCAGTTTGACCTCGTCTAATGTGAACATGTAGACATAAAACTCTTACATGCTCACACCTCTGTAGGGCCCAAAGCTGATGAAACCAACCCCCAAACATGTGATGACACACCTTAAGGCCACTTCCATTCCCATGAATTCATGTTTCCAATAGTCTTATGATGTGGCCCTTACCTATGCAACAATGTGGGGAAGCCCTTGGTCATGCTTAACCAAAGGGGATTAACTTTTTCCTTGGAAAAATTATCACAACTATTTGCACACCAAAAGTTTCTCAAATTTATGCATCTTATTTTTTGCAACACTATTTCCACTCAATTTCATGTGAGATCAAATCTTAAAAAGGCTATAAATTTTGATCAGTAACTCCTTTTTGAGTGTTGTATTCTTCAAAAGTGCTTGTTTTTAATGCTATACACATTGGTGTCATTTTTAGGCCCTCTAAATCTCTCTTCAAACCATCTATTTTACACTCGTAGTTGCATTATCAGCTAAGTATGAGATCCCTTTAGTTCTTTCATACTCATACACATACTACTCAAGACATTTTTTAGTTGTGTCTGACATCTATACAAGTGTGTTTGTATTTTTAAATTAAGGGAAGATTAATTTAATATTTCTAAAGGGGTAATTATTGGTGTTGTGTACTTTTATTTTCTATATTTTTTATTTACTTTCTAAAACAACCAATTTTATTTCATCATGGATAATTTTTTGTCATTTAGTCCTCTTATAGAATTCAATTATCACAAATGCAAAAAAAACATAGTATTTGATTTGAGAAATCAAAGTTTATATATAATAGTTATGAATGAAGAAACTGAACCTATAGTGGATCCAAAGATAAATAAATGGTTTAATAGATGTGATAAAGCACATTAATATCTTATTTTGTCTATTTCTCATTACTTTTTGACATTAAATATGTTAAAATATCGAATGAAGTATGGACCACATTGGAAAAATTCTTTGAGAATAATGATGTGATGAGAGGTCATGAAATAGAGAATGAGCTCATCAGTTTGAGCCAAAGTGACTTTGAAATAACACTTTAATTATTCACTAAGTTAAAATCTTTGAGGTTATAGTTAAAATAATGTGGAATATATAATAAATATGAAAAACTCATTCTATCTATACTCTCCAAACTAGGTCCAGACTATTCTATATTTGTATCTACCTTCCATGCCACAAAAAGTGCTCTTAGAACTACATGGAATATGTCTTATTTATATGAATTTGTTACCAAATTGACTTGATATCAAGATAAATTGATAAAAATGGGCACACTAAAGTCCTCAAAATCTCATGCACTCTTTGATAATAAATAAAAGACTTCAAAAAATAGAGAGAAGAAACATAACAAAAAGGATCAAGAGAAGGATGCAAATCCTCCCACCTCCAAATCCAACCATAAGTCATTTTATTACAGTTATAAGCCTAAGAAATATTAGACCAAATGTATTTTTATCTTGGGGAATCATGGTGAAATTAAATGTTTGAAGAAGTAGATCGATCAACTAACTAAGGTGCCCAAGAAGCACAACATCAGTGTTCCTCATTCTACCAATCAAAATTCATCAACCCATGAATGCTCTAAGTCAAATTACCAAGGTAAATAAAAGTAAAAATATAATATTAAGGGGAAATTAAATGTAAAGGCCTTAGTTTTATTTGTACCATATATTCCTACATGGGTCATTGACATTGATGCTTCACATCACATGGCCATTCACAAATAGAGTTCAGTTCCTTGGAATCATGTGACATGTCCTCTATACAATTGGGTGATGACACTTATAAAAAGGTTATTGAGAGAGGTTTTGTTGAAGTGAGTGGTGAAACATTTAATAATGTTCTAAGTTTTCCCTCACTTTCAACTAATCTCCTATCAATTTACCAGATCACTCACCTTGGTCGGGCATGTGAGTTGAGTTTATTTTAAATTTAGTGTATGTTAAAGAGTTTCATAATGATAGTATATTGGTAATGGGAATGTTTGATCATAAAAATCAGATTTATAACTTCTCACACTTTTATCCTAAATATCCTTTAAACTCTTCTTCTTTTAACTCACCTAAACTTGATGACATTTATGAGCGTGATCACACTTATGATATTGATTACTATTCTTATAATATAGATGACTATAGTAGTGATGGGGACACACCTCTACCATCTCCTTAAACCTTTTAGATGTTTAGGAGTTATTTCTTGAACAACATACCTCTAGTCTACCTCAAAAATTATAGGTAACAAGTATTTTAATCTAAGACACATCAAACATCAAGTAATTTATTACACAATTTTAGGGCAATCTATAGTGTTTCTTAGCCTTTGTTCTTACTACACCTTCTTGACATAGAGAATTTCACCCGTGTATATTACATGAGGAGAATGATTCATTGTATCATAATCACACCTTAGTTGAAGATCCATCAGGAAATTATCAAACTCATTCACTATTCTAGGGTGATCCACTCTTCACTACATCTACTTATGATCCATAGTCACTCCAGGGCACTCCTTTGTAGGACATATGATGGATTCATGTAGTTATAGATTTTATTAACTATTTTTATCCCTACCTTTTTATTTTATCTCTTTTGAAAAGGATTTTTGTTCTTACAAGTTTTCTTCTTTTCTCTACTTTATGGGAGTTACATTGTGCTTGGGTACCTCATCAAGCCTTGTTGTTGGGACCCAATTCTTCTGCCCACCTAATCTATGCTTAAGGGGGATTGTTGGTGTAGAATTTTGTCCCACTAGGTTTTCTCTACATGTTATAGTCAATATTTCTTAGATTTAATAAAGGTCCTTAGTGGAAAATAATCCCACATGCATGAGGATATTGGGACATGTCTATTTTCAACCTATATAAGGAACCTTCCTACATACTTTTTGGCTAATTATTTTATGACAGAATGAGATCATTATCCTTTTCACAACTTTATTTTTGTGATATTTTTTATATCTAGTTATGAGATTTTAGTCTATAGGTTATTCATGCTTGTGTCATTATTCAGTTGATCATGGTGTAATTTGACAACATATACATGGTTTATGCTATCAAATTCTGAAGACTATGTACATGTAATGTGATTTGCCAATAATGTGACCTATTCAATTAATAACTGATTTTAATTATATAAATATGATATTAGCTTAATCATACTGATAATTTGATCCCTTAGAGTCTCACAAGTGTAAACTCTAGTTGTCTTTGATTGAACATGTAGGCACACACCCTGTAGAGAAGAAGTGTGAATAGGCTGAGTATGGGGATTAGGGACAATGTTATAGGATACTTCATCTCATGGAGGAATTATATCATGGACCTAGTTATATGGAAAGTAACTATGACCCTCATGAAGATGAGGAGGAGAAAGATATTCTTTCATGTGCATAATATATGACATTGATGCTTGAAACCTGGTTAGCTTATTTAATAGATCCTCTATGTATGTAAGGATTTTATTATTAATTAAATTTTAAATAAGAAAAAAATTAAATGCTATAGATATAATTAAATATTACATACATTTCAATTGATATAAAGCATCATCTCTACATGTGTTAATGTCTTTTCTAAGTTAATTCCAAATTAAAAGGAACAAGCATGCAAATGAAAGTATTAAAATTTGCAATAAAAAGTGATACACTTATTCTATCATTATTATCATGATTATATCATATAAAAATTAGAAGATGCATGGATATATGTGATGCAAATGTAAACTCTAGGTTTATCTAAGGTTAGGGCTTGTACAATATTTGAAGTAAGTTGGATTCACCAAATATTTTAACCTTTTAGGACTCAATGAATATAAATCCTATGTTTGTTAAAGAGTATAGTATACTAAATTATAAAAATAATATGAAATAAATATAACCACTAATTTATTATAGAATTTTCTAGCTTTGACTTTTTAAAATAACACTAAATAGTGCAAGTAATGACTTAGCTAGAAAATACCTGATATGAATGATCTAGATGATAGAAAATGAGATGGAAGATGGCCTACATGTTGTAAACTAGATCTAAATATCATAACCCCTCTTAGACAATAGTTCCATAATTATATAGTAGTGCCATTATTGGAAAAGTGGTGGTAGTGTCCTGATATTGGTAGCAATGTCCTCTATGCAAGACTATCCTGATCTTATATGTACACCTATGTCTAGATCTTTAGGGTATGTTCCTATATGCACAAGTTTTATAACCTTGTATTTTATTTTTAATTATTTATTTATTATGCAAACCCTAATCCTCCATGTAACTAGGACATGAGTTGAAAAGTGTGTTCATCAGTAGGATATGATAGACATCCTCAACACCCCATTGTGATTATAGATGCCTATATACCAATACTTTGAGGATGGATCAAGCATGGTGTAGTTATCCCCACCTAAGTATTGGTGTAAGTGTAATCGAAGATAGTATGATAGTGTCCTTGAGTGCCTTGAATATGCTTAAGACTATAAATATGGATAATCTGAGCTTAGAGCTATTGTACATGGTAGTATGTAGAAGTAGGGAAAACTAGGGATTTATAACCTTAATTCTGATCAACTTGTTTTATGTTTGAATGCATATTTTTCATATAAATTCCATCTAGTGGTTATAGGGCTAAAAATCATGTATATAAACCATTATGTTTCTTATGCGGATGATAAACGATGTTTAGGCCAACCTGAGGAGGTTTTAATTTTGAAAAGATATCTATCTAGGGAAAGACAGGGAAAATTAAATTAACACCATTTTGGAGACACTATTTCCATGTGGCACTAGTGTTATTAATATGGTTTTAGTGTCCAGATGGCAGGCACAAAGGGTTAAGATCAGGAAATGAGGGTTTGGGACTACTTTAGAGCTAACTAGGGATGTATGTGGCACACACAAAGGTTGGATAAGTGTGACAATATGCTATTTAGGGATAATATAGTGATAATTAGTCTCAAGTATCACTCTTATCACTCAAATAACACTTTTGGGTGATTAATATGTATGTATGTGTGTGTGTGTGTGTATATACATATATATATATATGTATGTATGTATGTATGTATGTATAAATATGTGTGTATATACACATACACATTTACATACATACATATATACATAACATATATGTATACATATATACTACATACATACATACATAAATACATATATTTATGCATACACATTCATGCACAAACACTCACACACATGTGTGTGCATGCACACACACATGCATATAAGTATTTAATGTTTCCTTCCCTATACTATGGATCTATATTAACATTTAAAAGTAAATTTTAAATAAATAACACCAATCAGAAAATCATGACATGTAAATATGACCATAAAATCATCCCCACTAAATTTAGAGGGATTTGCATGGCATAAATATGAAAAATTAGAAAGATAACTCAAATCAATAAAGTATTAAATGTAAGTCCACAAAAAAACACCAAATTGGGGTGATTTTAGATTCATTTCCCTTTTTTATTATAATTAATATATATGTTACATAAAATGGTTCCTCTTTTCCATATTAAATTTAGTAGAAACATTTGGTTTTTGAATTCTACATAGACTACATGATTGCCATACTATAGAGAAGGTACAAGAGATCTCAAAGCGGGAACCATCACAAGAAAGGAAGAAAATAATGAGTTATTATATATACTATAATACATTATTAAATAGTTGACAATGACAAGCTTGACATTCATTTACAACACATGAATTGTGCATAAAAACATGGTCCTAATGTACCATTCTATCTCACCTACATGATTTCTTATAAGTTTGATCCTTCCATTTTAATATTAGAAACATGCATGAACCTAAAAAATATATTTCAAACATTATTATTATCCTAAAAATACATCTCTAGAGACTCAATTTAGTCTATATGTGCATAGGTATCTACCATCATATTGGGTCTGAATTGATAGTTGATAATGATCCAAATCTGTCAATACCAACCCTTTCAAAGAAACAATTAATTTTTAAAATAAAATCATTCCTATCCCATATTCCTACCATATCAAGGTTGTGATAAATTATCCAATTAGATTTTTATATATATAAATATATTCCTAATTTGAAAGGGGACATGGTTCTTATCTGGTACATATCTATACACTACTATATATTGATAAAATATGCCTTTTCTTGCCAAGTGAAAATTAGTTAGAAGAATTAATCACAACATAATTATGAATCATTCCAAATACAATTCAAATCAAGCATTATATATTATCAAAACTAAACTATTAGTTTCATACATATAATGAAGGAGCATAATTTCACACCAACAATAGGTTTTAAAAATACATGTGGCTCGATTTACCTCATCAGAGTATCATATACATGGGCACTAGTCAATCATCATATGAGGGTGATGGGGGTTAGCTTATCTCATTACACTTTCCTATTTTTTGTAAGTTTTTATTCCTCACAAGCACACCTATAGTTTTAAAATGAAGGATTATAATTTTAAGATTTGTGCACATCATTACAATTTTAAATCAATTAAAAAGATATTTTATAGGTAGGTAAACTAAATTTATGGTCACAGTCCCATTTTTCATCATAGGTCACTACTTACCACTATAGGTTATTGCCAACAACTAATATTGGTATAAATTTAATGAAATTGACCTTGCATAGATAGAAACATAGTTCTTAAACTAGATAAATCACATGGCTGATTTAGTTTATTTTCAACTACCAAAATACAAACACATTTAGATAGCCAAAAATTCTAAGTACTCATTCATTTTTTGTACATATTATATTCTACATATGCCACTTTTCAATTCATTTTATTGAGTTTTAATAATATACATCGAGATGTATACTTAATGTCATAGTTATCTATCTCAATTATTGTACTAGTTTCTATCCTATTAGGAAGGGTAAATCATATAGGTGATCACATAAACTAATAGAACCATGTTATATCATAAGTATCCCTTAGGGTTTCATTCTTCTATGGTTTCATATTTCAACCTTAAGTTTTTTCATACCTGATTTCTATTCATTTATGTTACCTTTGATTTTAGGGTTCATCCTTCTACTTGTATCCATTCGTGTTCTAGAATTTTGTGAAAATTATATGCCTAAGAATTCAAAAAATACTAATAAACTCATACTATGGATTATTCTATTTTTGACCAAATATCTTATTGAACCACTGACACAAAGTTAACCCAGTATAATTTTGGATTTAGATATTTATATAAATGAGGATACATATGAAAGGAATTAATCAAATATGAATAGGGTATTATTTAACCTATTTTAGTGACTACCACAAATGGTTGAAAGGCTCTAGATTCATAGCAAATTCATAAAATAATAAGGATAAAATTAGCAATGAATAATACTAAGCCTTCCTTACAAATATATTTACAACATCTGATCTGATTTTACTTTTGTTACCATCAGGAACCAAAGGACATACATGAATCATGTTGTTCCTCCTCCCCTTATATTTACAAATCATCTTAGATATAAAATTTGTGCCCAATATTCACCCAAATATTATATTTGGTTCTATGGTTCATATTTTCCCTACTAGTAGAGGAGGGGTACCCCAAAATGGAGGTAGTAAACATGTTACTCCTCAAACCCCTCAACATCCCAAAAATAAATAAAATAAAAATAAAAGGTATAAAATCATTGATCATCTAAATAACACCCATGCCAAGATTTATATCCTTGATTTACTAAGGATATTAACCATTTACACTAACTTCCTATATGAGGCATTATGTGAGACAACTGTTCATATTACTATGGAACCAACATATTTTATTAATATCATGAATACATTAAAGTACATAGATAAATTAATTTCCTTTTATAATGAAGAAATACCTCCTAGCTAGATTATTGATCAATTTATTCTAATATTCACTCAAGTTCAAGTGCAAAGTAACATGGTCAAATTGGTGATGGTAAATAATGGTTGTGGATTTATTATCTGTAACACTAACTTCTTAAAATAATTGGGGATAAAAATATCTTGTATTAGAAATCCAAATAAAAATATATACACATAATAAATTCATTAGGACAATGCAAGTGTTATAAAAATAAAACAAGAGCACAAAGGAATGCTAAATAAACTTTCAAATGAGTGCCTAGGATTGAGATAGGATGGATTTAGGATATTATATCTTCATTTAACATAAAGATAGTATGAACCTATTAAAATTTATTTTATTTATTTATTTTTGGATGTGGGGTCTCAATAGGCCACATGTAAGTAGATGGGCAACATATCCCCTTGTTTGATGTTTGATGTGTGATAGGATGATTGGAGGATTTGTGCATCAAATTGATAGAACTTTGTTATGCCTTAATACTTTTTGGAATGAATGGAGGATGGTTTTATTTATATTATTTCATGATTAATAATAATGTTTTATCTTGATTAAAGATGAATGGTGGAGGATGAGTCCTACATCTAATTAAATGAGAGGATGGACATATAATTTTTAGAGTTTAGTGTTTAAGAACATTTCATAGTTTGTCCCTTGTATTAGATTTTATGTGATTAAATGGGGATTCAATATTCAAATTTAATTGTACACTTGCCCCTTAGTTGCATTTTATGTGTGAATATTTCCTTGGAGAATGGATTTAGATTAGATATTTTGGGAAGTGATGTGATGACATCATGGATTTGAGATGGAAAATAGGCTTATTTAATTTATTATAAATATGAAATATTCATGGTTTATGTTATCAAATAATTAAAATGATTAATTAATGCTATTAACATGTATTTTATTATTGGTGGGATGGGGGAAAAGTCATGAATGAAACTATGAATTATAAATATGATGTTATGGATTGGCCAGCAAGGCAATGATAGTTAAAATTGACATAAAGTGTTTTATTTTTAGTGTCTAGTTTTTTACCCTCTTTGAAAGGGCATGGAAAGACATGATAGGTGGAGTAATGAATATTAAAAGAAAGAAGAGGATGGAAAATTATGGGAGGAATAAGGTTAGATTATTTTTATGATGATTAAATAATATGATGGTTAGGGATGATGCCGCCTCGAGAGGGATTATGGGGATGAATGACATGGATGGGATCCCAAAATGAGAGGAAGAAATGAATATGATAGGATTAATGGGTGGGTGATGAAGAAAGAGGGTTTGGGTTATAAAAAGATGTGATGAGTGGATAGTGGGAATATTTTTTGGATGAGATTAAACCACTTGAGTTGATGTTTGCATGATTTTATTTATGATGATGATGAACCTAATTTTTCCCAAGCAAGGATACATGGAAGGGAGTGTAATGAGAAGAATATATCTTGATGATAAGCTACAAACTTAATTTTACACAAGCATGGATACATGTAAGAGTGTGGATTTAGGAAGGATACATACCAAAAAATACAAAGGATTGGATTGGGAATGATTTATCATGTGTAAAATCTACACACTTGATTGGTCCCAAGAAATGATACATTCAAGTGAGTAGAAGCTACGAGGTTGGATTAGTTGGATGGATGATTGATTGATTGATATATTTGCAAGAATAAATCAAGGGTTTAACATACTACATGGATTAAACATGAGATGATCATATTGATATATGATGTGGATTTGATAGTGTGATGTATAGGGATGATGGTATACCAATTTTTTAAAGAATTAATAAGCTACATAATATTGGACACATGAGGATGCCCCAAGATTGAATGATGATGGATCAATATGGATTAGATCAAGTTGGATATAATTGGATTGATTATATATGAATAAAGGATTTAATTATTTTGGTGAATGGACATGTAAAATTGATGTCTTCACACTTAGATCACAAGGATGAGTATTAGACATAGATAATTAGTTGATGGGTATTTAGATAGAATAAATGATGTTGAGAGGTGAATGACATTAATGACAAGGGAATGGTTATTGATGTCAATGATAGACATGGACAATATTATCATTATTATGTATGATTATAATTGGTTTATAAACCTTATTATTTATTATGGCATGTGATAGGATACAACATGATATTTAAAAACCATGATAACATTGTTGTCACATGCCAATGGAATGAATCAAATAAAAATACATCATGATATAATGTACCATGATGAGGAAAACCATGATGAATTTTTTGGTGTATATAGAATAATTTGAGTCATAAACACAAAATAAAAGTAAAAAAACAAGCAAGAACACATAAAGACATAAAATCAAATGTATGTTCTACATCAATTAAAAATTTTGTTGCTTGGTGATTGATGGTGATTTGTGGATTTTACTGTAGGAAAGGATACACAAGGGGGTTTTGTTAAATAATATTTACTAATTATTTAAAATAATTTGATTAAATATTTTAACAAGATTTAGGACAAATGTAAATGATGTTTATATTTTGTGGCTTTATATCTCATATTTAGTTGGTTGGTTGTGAGGGAAGCTAGATATCAAATCTAGAGGGCATGATGGAGATAAAGTTCACCACTCTTTTTGTGATCATATCAAAGTGAAAACCATGAATTCACCCTCCCTTTGGATATTTATAATTTTATTATTTTTAGGGATTTTTTGTAATTTGTATTTTTTTTGTATTTTCTTCATTTTATGATTTTCAAATATTTTATGATTTTTGGGTTTTTCTGGATTTTTTTATTTCTAAATGGGAATATGAGCAAAGGGGAAACAAGTTATAGGACTTGGGATGGAATTGATAATGGATAGAATGGATTTAGGATAATGTTTTGGGATGAATAATGGCATATGAGGGATGAGTAGAGATGGATATCAGAGGAATATGGATGGATAGGGATGGATAAGAATGGATTAGGTATGATTAGGGATGGACATAGGGGGATATCCAAGGACCATGTCATGTAATAATGAAAGTTTCCACATGTCAAAGAAACATGCTAGGGATATACCCAATTTTTTCTAGAATAGGCCTTGAGACTTCTTTTGCTTCCTTAAGAAGGTCAAACAAGATGAGAAATAGGTAGAATAGGCTGGTTATGGATATGATAAGCATAATGGTAAGATTAAAGGGATAGTAAAACATGATAAGTATTTTAGGATTTTTATATATAGATGGAGTGGACTTTGAATTTTTTCCCAAGTGTAGGGTACTTGTAGATAATGAATTATCTACACATGACGGTGAAAACTAGTTATCATGATGGCACTTGCCCAAGGTTCCACAAGAATGATTTTCACCATTAGAAATATTATTTATATTTATGTTTTGAATTTCTTTATTTTTAATTTTTTTTAATTTTATTATATCAACATTAGATCCTTCAAGTATGTGCCCAAAAGGTGTCATTGTATACTTTATTGATTTATATATTGAATTCTTCCAAATTCATTAGGATGTTATCATATCCCCTATGATAGAAGGTTTTATCAAGGATGACAAAGTGTAAGGATTATTGGATGGATTATGTTTATTAAATGTCTTGGCATGTGTTTTGACACTACCATCACTATGCAATGTTTATTAAGTTGTACCTATCTTGAAAGGAGATTTGTGAGAATGTCCCAAAGGTTTATATCTACCTAGTAGAGGTGCACTAATATTCACTCAATGGCTTATTATGACCATTCCATTTCAATGGGCATTTATTGGTATACCTACTCCAAATTTTATACTTTATTTCAACAAGGTTTAGGTTCTTGAACATTGTAAAAGATAATACAAGTTTATTATTTTGTCTAATTTTATTGTATGCGGGTGATGAAAATAGGCAAACAAATATTCACTTGGGTATTACCCAATTACAAATCAAAAAGTGTAAGGTTTTTTTTAATGTTTTTTTGTATGATTTTTAGTGTGTTCATTATATTGTGTTTAACATTAAATAGTAAAATAATAACAATGGTTAAATTGATAGCAATCAAGATAAATGATAAAAGTAGATTGCATAAAAACCCTAGCTTAGTAACTAATTAAAAACAACCAAATAAAATGGGAAGGTAAATAAAATAAAATCCTTAAATGACTCTAAAAAATCTGATATCAAGATCATAATAACTCCATAAATTAGCCAATTATTGAGCATTGTCATTGATTATTGAGTTTTGGCATTGATGTTGTCATTGATGTCAAAGGTTTTTGTGAAGATGCTTGATCAAGTAAGCTTTGAGGTATGATATTTTATGCTTTACATGAGAAATCATAATATAACACAATGAGATATAAATATCCTTAGTTGAGCTCTGAAGATCTACCAAGTAGCTCTGAAGATGTTCTATCGAAGCTCCAAAGATGCTCCATCAAGATACAAAGATTTTTTATTGAAGATATAAATAAGAGGATATATGAGGTTACTTTATTAGGCATATGAGTTGATGGAGTACTTAGGATACTATTAAGGTAAGCCTAAAATGGTAAGGCCTTAATCCTAAATCTATAACTAGATTACTTCTAGACCCTGCCTGACCTAATGAGGTGTTATGAGGTATCGTCAAGGAAAATGAAGGATGTTTGACATTTAATGAGAATGTGATATGTTGTTTTAGCATTTAATTTATGTGGAAAGAGGTTTTAAGGTTATTTTCAAGGCCTATTATGACTTTCAAGTCAAAGCCTAGAGAGCAAAGAAAGAAAACATGGCATAATGGGGTATTAGGTTCAGTTTTCAAGGAAAGTATGCATAGGTGAGATTTTTTCAAATGTGTGATAGGTTTTCCAAAGTTTATTAATGAATTTTTAGGTCAAATTTTGAATGAAAAGTCTTGAAAAAGTGTTTTAAGGTCTCTCAAGTGCACAAAATGAAGAGTTGTCTACCCAAGAAGGTTTTTTAGTTGCTCATTGGCACATATAACATATGCAAGAGGACCTAATCTATTCATGGTATATGGATAAGGGTACTAGAACAATGTTTCAAGCATTGGTTTCTATAATAAGGGGTTAATATTTATTAATGGTCATTAATACTGTAAGATGATTTAAACCCTCAAAGAACCCTAATAGAGACCTGATGAGAAATATCTTGTTCTAAAGTCCTCAGAATGGTTTGGCATGAATATTTAAGTTATTTAAGGTTGTATTAAACTCTCCCAAACACATTTAAGTGTGAATATTTTTTTAGGTGATTAAGTGAACCCTACAAGAAAGGCCTTATTTCTCAGAGATTTATTATAGCAGTCAAAGTTAACCAAGTCAAAGTTGATAAATAGATGAAGCTTAAAGCTTGAAAATTGTATCTTATGTCCATGGTGGTTTATAAGTATTTTTTTATCCCTATATATTTTTAAAATGGTCATACAAGTTTACCTATCGCTAAAAGGCCTAATGGCGCAAATAGTGAGAAAACTAGGTAGAAATGAGAAGATGATTAGGGATGTGTTATCATGGATTAGGGATGAATCAAAGTGAATTAATATGTTTTTAAAGACCTATAATACATTTTAATTTTGGATATAAGTTTTTTAGGTTAGTGGATATGATAAAAATTTTACTCATAATTTGACTTGTGTAACGCAGATAAGATAGTGAAGGTGTGAAGTTGTGAGATTGGTACAAAAGACCAATATTTACTTATGAATATGTTAACTAACTATTTTATATTTTTATAATGATATTATAAGATCATAAAAATTAATTTAAAGTATTTTAAAGTGTCTACACATGTTTTTGAACGTAAATTGGCAGTTTTAGGTAAACAGGTTATTGTAATGGGTTTAAGACTCTATGCTATGAGTTGATATAACTAATGAATATGGTGATGTTTTTTAGGAAATTAATGTCCATTAAATTATTTTTATAATATTATAATTAATTTAAATATTTTTAAATGGTAAATCCAAAATGGGTTGACTGGTTCAGATTTGAGTGTGTATATTGAAGACAAAAGATTGGTCTACAAGACCAATATTTGGCATTAGACCTTGTGATATTTATGATTGAGAGTGATAGATATATGTAAAATAATATATTTAATGTTTGAAAGGTAATATAAGGTATATTTTATTTTTTTAATATCAAGTTTCCATGATTGTGTTTTAAGGCTAGTTGGTAGTCCTAAGTGGGCCACTTGTAGAGAAGGGTTTGAGTACTTTTGACCTAAGTTGTGAAGTAAAAAACATATAGTGATGACCTTAAGGTCATGTAGCTTATGTATATATGATTTTTTTCTATATTTGTTTTGAAAAATTATGTTTTTACTTATGTTGTTCAAGATGGACTTTCTAAGTATGCACAGACCTAATATGAATAGTACTAATGGTGCACTTCAAGTAGTGGTTTGAGCTAAAAAGTGTCATGGACCAAATATGAGCCTATATGGGGTGTATTTAAATGGAATATGGTATTTCAATTTTGTTTTAATTGTTTTAAGGTGTTCCAAAGAATATTAAATAATAACATTTTCTAAGTAGGCCTAATGGGATTAGGTATCCATGAGACCTAAATAAGAGATAAGGCCTAATTAAAGTAGGTAAAACCTAAAGGAACTCAAGGCATATTTGATTAATTTATATGATATTTAATTATATACATTTCATGTCTGACCTAATAAGATAATAATATTTTTCTAAATAAGAAAGATATGGACAAGAGTCTTGTATATATACTAGGTAATTTTAGGCCTCTTAGAGTGTCAAGAAGGAAAGCAAATAAGATAACACATTAGTGATCAAAATAAGGTCTTATAGACCATCACAAGAGAATATAGAATTAGTTATGAAGATTTGATATATTTTTTTCATATGAGGATCGAGGTCATATCACCTAATCAAGTCAAGAAGAGGGCTAGTTGAGTGAAGACGCTAGAAGCTAGATTGAGAGGGATAGAAATGTGTGAAGAGCTAAGAAAGGAGATGATCATTTATCATATGATAAATAAGGTATTTGAAGGTGATCAAAGGTTTTAAGTGGATTATTTGGTGATGAGTCATCTAGGGGGCCGGTGCCTCCTTAAAAGTGAGTGTTTGCTAAAGCTTAGTTAAGTTGGTGCTTGGCTAGTTGGGGTTAGTGGTCCATGTGTAGTTGGTGCTTCACTAAATTAGGTGGATGAGTTTGTGTTGATTAATATATAGGTTTGGTGACTTTTTAGAAGTTGGTGCTTGCTAAAACTCTATATGATTTTGTGCTTAATTAGTTATGGTTCATGCTCCATGTGAAATGGGCACTTCACTAAATTTTATGTTTGTATTATAGGACTATACTGCACTTGTATCATTAGTGGGTTTTATTCTCCTTGATATTTTCCCACATATATATTGTGTTCATGTGTTTCATGATCTTATGGATTATTGCTTATGCTTTCTAAGATTTACATGCTTATTTAAATGATCTATGATTTCTTAAGTAACATTTTTAAATAAAGTTTGTGAAAACTTATTCACCCCCTTTGGGTCATTTTTATTCCAATAATTGGTATCAAATCTTGGTCCTTTTAATCATGTCTAAAAACCTAAAGGATATCCTAGAAGCAATGATGGATAGTCAACAAGCTCAAGGTGGTTTCTCTACTAGTAATTCTTCATTATTCAATAGATCTAATTATGCCTTTTAGAATGTCAAGATGAAGATATATTTGATGTCTTAAGGTCATGATATCTGGTAGTTAGTAGTGGATGGCTATTATCGTCTTATTCCAAAAACTAATGCAATAGGTAAGAAAGCTAGTGAAAATAATTCTAAGGCAATGAATGCCATTCTTTATGGCCTATCAAAGGCAGAGATTGTGAAGGTAATGAATTATGAATTAACTAAATAGATATGATACAAATTGAATACTATCTATGAAGGAGACACCAAGGTGAAGATGGCCAAGTTTTAGACCCACTAAAGATAGTTTTAAAGCCTAAAGATGAATGAAGATGAAACCATTGAATCTTACCTACTGAGGGTTGATGAAGTTGTGAATATCTTTAGAGGATTGGGACAAGAAGTGAAAGAATCTACTATTGTTCAAAATATCTTAGGATCACTGACTCCTAAGTTTGATTATAAGGTGTCTGTAGTAGAAAAGATGCAAGATTTAGACAAGCTAGAAATGTATGGCATTCATGGCATATTGATTGCCTATGAGATGATAACTAATGAAGGAAGACGTCCCAAGAAGGAAATTTTTTTAAAATTTGAGAAGTCAAAATCTAAGAATGTCAAGGATGAGGAATGCTCAGATGTTGATGATGATTAACTGATAGCCATGTTACTAAGAAATTTGAGGTTTAGATCTAGTAAGTACAAAGGTAAGTTTACCTTCAAATATTTCAACTATGGAAAGATTGGTCACTTTGGATCCAATTGTCCTAACAAGGATAAATATAAGCATAATTAATAACATGATGAACACCGTGGAGATAACAAAAAGGCCTATAAGTTTGACAAGAACAAGAGAGATTTCAATAAGTATGAAGGTATGAAAGGGTCATTAAAAAATAATAAGAATTTTTATACCAAATAAGACAACTCATCTGATGTAAGTGATTCAAGCACATATGATAGTGATGATGTCTATACTGAACCTAAAATGACAATAATGAAACCTTATTCATGGCCATATAATCAGACAATGAGGGTTGCTTGATGTAGGGGTATCCCATGAGGACCCAAAAAATGATACATTTTTAATTTTTAGTTGGTCTATTAGGTATTTTATAGGTTCTAGAGGTATTAGGAAGTCCATTTGTGGAAATTAGTTGGTCTAAAGTGAAATAAATTTGAATTTTGGCATTTCCCACCAAAAGTTCCTTTTTGAATATTTGAATCTAGTAAAGCCTTCTTCAAGGACTTTTATGCATTAGGAAAGGTAGAATTATGTGTTTAACAATTCTAAGGTTTATATAATGGTAAGAGGTTCATAAAATGGTCATGAGACCAAATTCATGGTAATAGATATGCCATATTATGTTAAAATAAAAAACATGTAATGTGACTAAAAGGACCTCCATGTAGGAAAAAGAGCAAGATTCAGTTATGCACTTTCTTGGAATTGATAAGAGTCAGTTTTGTTTTGTTATAGGATGATTCAATTCAAATAAAGGGATGGAAAATGACCGTAAAGTTTGTATGAAGGATAATTTTAGTGTTTTAAGAAATAACCCCTATTTTGAATTGATGAAGATACACAGACCCTATTGAGGTCTTTTGTTGTTGTAGTTGATTGTGTGTGTAATGTTTTTGTTTTAAAATAATGAAATGTGGGATTATTTTCAAAGCATGCATGAATGTTAATGATCATTAGTTATGTGAGGATTTACTTTGAAGAAATGAAGAAAAATAATCCCTATTGATGAGAGTATTGTAAAGACCTTGTTATGGTGTTTTCCTATTTGTGATACAGATTATGTATTGCTTGAAAAATAATAAAATCATATTTGATAATTGTCATAAATGTTCTTGAAGAATTTTTTATTGTGTTATGGGACTATACGTTTCATATAATGATAATATAATCATCTAGTGTTCTTATAAATATATAGATAGACTAGAGTGAACTATGTACTCAGTGTCTATAAGTGAATGAACCAATAAATTCATTTTATCACTACTATGACACATTATGGAAAGCTCTTTGATTGATTTTATAAGGAAATTAAAATATTTATTTCATATCTTGGAGTCAATTTATTTTTATAGGAATGCAAGGTCATAAAGTATGCATGCACAGACAAAAGAAAACAAAGTGTAATAAGAGTATTACAAATCTATCACTAGAGGTGAGTCATGAATTAATGAAGTTAATATCATGGGATTAGTTTTGAAATGATCACATGCAAGAATGATAAGATCAATGTTATGTAGATAGAATAGTTGAATGAAGGGAGTATTGTTAATAATTGGCTCTTATATTACATGGTGAGTTTTTTATTTCAATTACTAATAATCAAGCAAATCAAGAAAAAATAATCTTTGTTTTAGAATCCCATTAATGTTTGGAAATTTCAACCAAGTCTGTGATAACTAGAGAAAGATGCTCCACTTTCATAACCCATCTTTATACACATAGTTATACAGAGTAACCTAGAGAATTAGTAAATGGCGTAATGGAGGTGTTAGTGAGGACAAGATATAGTGTCATAAGTTAGATAAAGTTTGCATCAAATTTAATAATTTATTAGACTACTTTCTAAAGGTTATGCCATTAAAAATCTTCAAGAATATGGTTCTCGACAGATATAGTCTGAGAGTTTCCCACAACTGATGTTATTTATAAATATTGAAGTCTTTATAACTCGGTAGCAAAGGTGACATAAATCATTGAGTGTTGGTTGGGAAAGGTGGATGAGGTTGTAGTATAACTTATACAGTCTTCGAATGTTTCTAAAAATCATTTAGTAAAAATGCATACCAATTCAAACAATTTTTTATATAACCTGTAGACTGTAACCATACATACAGTAAGACCATATCTTTATGAGAAGATTGAGTGGAGGCATTAAGGTTGGTTATCAAGGAAATGAAAAGATTTTTGGAGGTATGTTAGTGTTTAATCACCTTGAATGGGATAGCAAAATATTTCTATAAGGATTGAATGAAAAGTAGGTAGAGTTGTTCAAAAGAAAGACTTGAGATTTGAAAGTTGGGATAGAGTTACTAAGTGATTAAGAAGACCCATATAAGCATGATTAGGGAAATTTGAAACTAGAAAGATCATTAAGGGAGCCTTAATAAGAAGTGGTACAAGATAGTGTAAGGAGTGTAATTTGATGAAAGGGTGATAGAGGAAGAGATTTGGTGGATGTTCTACATCGTTGCTCAAGTGGGAAAGGCCTTATGGTTGATATATAATCAAATAAAAAAGAAGATAAAATAAACCTTGAGGCAAAGTTGGTAAGTGAACTAGAGGATTTGAAGTTTTATAGAAGAAAGAATCATAAAATAAGATCACTATTTAAGTAATATGATGAGTAGATTGGCTTATTTAAGGAGAGATTGAGTAACACATCCAAGGAGTATGACGATATCACCAATAAAGTTGAGGATCAAATGGAGATATTTAATGTAAACTTGAAGTCTAAAAAGGAAGAATGCATCAGGTATGAAACTAAAATAGAATCCCTAAAAGTTAAGTTGGATCAAGGATCTAGTAAGGTGAAGAGCTTTGTGAAGTTTGAAAAGAACACTGAGGCTCTACATGATATCTTGAGTAGTCAAAAGTTTGTAAGTGACAAGATAGGT
The DNA here is from genome assembly GCA_037957365.1 of Torreya grandis. Classification (NCBI taxonomy): domain Eukaryota; kingdom Viridiplantae; phylum Streptophyta; class Pinopsida; order Cupressales; family Taxaceae; genus Torreya; species Torreya grandis. The sequence continues at coordinate 943,985 of JARHVA010000215.1, read as the reverse complement.
CTTTATTTCAAATAAGACAAAAAGGAGGCACCTCTAGTCAAGGAGAATACTATTGACGACAAAAAGGTCAACATGAAAAGACCTATCAAATAGCTTAATGCTACAAGGTATGTCATTTATTTTAATGGTTACTATTTTATATGTAGTTAGTCTAGTCATAGAGCAAGAGAATGTAAAAGACCCTCCAAGAATGAATACTCATGAAACTATGGAAGCACTCACAATTCACATTAATCAAATGGTATGTAAAAGGTGGTTTATTATAACTATCATAATATAAGACACATTTCAAGATTCTATCCTAACATATTTAGAAGGTCATCAAGTTGAAACAAGAAGTTTGAATCCCCTAGAGTGCAAAAAGAAGGCAAATGAATGTATGGAAACTAAAGGTAATGAAGACAAGTCGTAAATAGTCTACAAGCTCAAGTGGAATACTTGTTGTGATAGAGCATGCCTCAGGTGTGAAATCAAGTAAGGAATTTCTTATATTAACTCACATTGATGATCAAATGGTTAATGATGAGATCAAGCTTATAATGTCAATCAAGCTAGAAGGATGTTGAAGAATATTCAGTCTTGTGAGAGTATGAAGATCTAGGAATATCTTGAGTTCATGGTGTTTTAATGCCCTATGAAAAGGGGTTTTTCCATTAGGCTTCATGGAGACATTATTCTATTAGCAAAAACATGAATTTGTAGTCAAAGAAAGTTTCATATTAAGAATATTCCAGGTTGTTTATATTGCAAGCAAGGAGATGAAGATGGCTATTATCCATTCCTATGTTTGTATTTATAAGGTTTAAAGTGTATTAGGAAACATGATGAGAGATCTAAGGTTGACATCAGGTATCTAAGGTCAAAGTATATTCAATTGGTATATGAGAGGAAAACATTTAGTATTTATTTGTGTGAGTATTTGAGCTTGATCTATGTTATGAAGGGGTATTGGTGTCAAGATGATTGAAGGAAGATGAGGATGGTTTAAGAGTCCTATTGACTCATGTGTTGAGATATGAAGACAAAGGGGATTCCCTAATTCTGTAGTTGGTGTCAAGAGTGTGGTATCCTAATGTGTGATCAAGATTTTGATCTTCTTCAATCATGTCAAGAAAGTTGGGAGAATGATCTAAAAAGGAAATATAGTTCAGAATGAGGGAGAAGTGATTCGATTGAGAGATGTTTTTGAGAGTGGTTGTCATGGATGGTTTCCATAGTTTCTAAATATTGTGTGTCATCTAGTGTCTTTAAGAGGTAGTATCAACTTAGGGGGAGAATGTGTGATTTTAGTAGTTGTAAGTGACCCTTTGTCATTAATGTCAAAGGGGGAGAAAGATAAAAAAAGGGAAAGAAAAGGAAAGAGTCAGATCTAGGAGATGGTTTCCATCAAGAGTGGTTGCCATATGTGTTTTCTATTAATGACAAAGGGGGAGATTGTTGAGCATTATCATTGATTATTGAGTTTTACCATTAATGTTGTCATTAATGTCAAAGGTTCTTCTAAAGATGCTTGATCAAGTAATCTTTGAGGTCTGAGATTGTATGCTTGATATGAAGAATCAACATAGAACACATTGAGATATACAAATCCTTAGTCAAGCTCTGAAGATCTGGTAGGTAGCTCCAAAGATATTCTATCAAAGCTCCAAAGATCCACCCAAACAGCTTCAAAGATTTATGTAATCAGCTCCAAAGATGCTCTATCAACCTATGAAAATATTATATTGAATATGTGAAGAATAGGATGTATGATGTTACTTTAGTAGGTACATGATGTAATGGATCACTTATGATAATGTCAAGGTAAGCCTACAGGGGTAAGGCCTTAAGCCTAAATATGCAATTAGACTTTTTCTAGATCCCGCTTGACCTAATGAGGTGTCATGAGGTATTGTCAAGGTAAATGAAGGATGTTTAACATTTTTTGAGCATGTGAGATGATGTGTAAGCATGTAATTGAAGTATAAATAGGTTTAAAGGTTAGTTTCAAGGCTTAATATGACTTACAAGTCAAATCCTAGAGAAAAAGGAAAGACAACATGGCATAATGGGGTATCAGGTTTAGTTTCCAAGGTATGTATGCACATGTGAGATTTTTTAGATGTGTAATAGGTTGTCCCAAGTGTATTTATGAAGTTTCAGGTCAAACTTTGAAGGAAAAGACTTGAAAAATTGTTTTAAGGTCTATTATATGCACATAATGAAGAGTTATTTACCCAAGAAGGTTTTTTAAGTGATCATTGGCGCACACAAAATCTGCATGAAGATGTAAAATATTCATGGCATATGGGGAAGGTTCATATATCAAATTTCGAAGAATTGGTTTCTAAAATAAGGGGCTAACTTTATGAATGATTGTTAAGACTGTAAGATAGTTTAAACCCTCAAAGAACCCTAATAGAGACCTAATGAGAAAGATATTATTTTAAAGTGATTAAAATTATTTGGTATGAATATTTAAGTGGTTTTAGGTTGTATTAAATTCTCCTAGGAACCTTTAGGTGTGATTGGTTTGTTATGTGAGTAAGTGGACCCTATAGGAAAGGCCTTATTTCTTGAAGATTTGTTATAACAATTAGAGTTAACTAAGTTAAAGTTTATAAATGGATGAAGGTTTAAGACTGATACTTGTATCTTATGTACATGGTGGTTTATAATCAGTTTATATCCTTTAGGAGTGCTAAAATGGTTGTACAAGTTGACATATCACTAAAAGGCCTAATGGTGCAAACAATGAGAAAACCAGACAAAAGTGAGAAGATGATTAGGGATGTGTTATCATAGATTATAGATGAATCCAAATTCATTAATATGCCATTAAATAAATTTAATAAATTATAATTTTGGATATATGTTTTTAATTTTAGTGTATATGATGAAAATGTTGCTCATAAGTTGACCCGTCTAGTCAAATAAGATAGTGAAGGTGTGAGGTTGTGAGATTGGTCTACAAGACCAATATTTACATATAAACATGTTACCTATATATTTTATATTTGTATAATTATATTATAATATCATAAACATGCATTTTAATTTTCTAAGAGTGTCTACACATGTGTTGAAGGTCATTATCACCATGACCGTGTTTGAAGGTAAACTAGCAGTTTTGGGTAAGCAAGTTACAACAATGGGTTTGAGACTCTATGCCATGTTTTGATATATCTAATTAATATTATAAATTTTTTTAGGATAATAATTTCCTATAAATTATTTTAATAATCTTGGAAGTTAGTGAAAGTGATTGAAATGGTAAATCCAAAATGGGTTGACTAGTTCATATTTGACTATGTATACTGAAGACAAAAGATTGGTCAACAAGACCAATATTTGGCATTAGACCTTATGATATTTTTATTTGAGAGTTTATATATATATATATATATATATATATATATATATATATATATATGTAAAATAATATATTTAGGGTGTTATAAGTCATATAAATTATTATTTTAGGTGTTTAAGATCAATTTTCCATGATTGTGTTTTAAGGTTGGTTGGTAGTTTTGAGTGGGCTACTTATAGAGAAGGGTTTGAGTACTTTTGCACTAAGTTGTGAAATTAAAAACATATGGTGATGACCATAAGGTCACTAAAATTCTGTATATATTATTTTTTCCATGGTTTTTTGAAGAAAATATGTTTTTACTTATGTTGTTCAATATGGACTTTCTGAGTATACATAGATCTAATATGAACAATACTAATGGTGTGCTTCAAGTAGTGGTTTGAGTTAAAAAAATTCATGGAAAAAATATGACCATATATGGGGTATATTTGAATGAAATATGATTTTTTCCTTACATGTAATGTTTTTGAAGCTAGTCTAATGAAGATCAAACAATAACATGTGCTAATTAGGCCTAATGGGATTAACTCTCCATGAGACCTAAAGAAGAGATAAGGCCTAATTGAAGTTGGTTAGATATAATTGATCCATGTATGTGAGATGTAACTATATCCATTTCATGTCTAACCTAAGAAGATAAGAAATTTTGGCTGACTAAGAAGGATATGAATAAGAGTCTTGTATATATACTAGGCAATTTTAGGCCTATTAGATTGGGAAGTGGGCAAGCAAATAAGATAACACATTGGTGAGAAGAATAATGTCTTATATAAAATAAAAATAGAATATAGTATTAATGATGAAACTTTTATAGAGGTTATACATATGAGTATCAAGGGCATATGACTTAATCAAGTTAAGAAGAGGGCTAATTGAGTGAAGAAGGCTAGAGGCTAGATTGAGAGGGATGGAAGTGTGTGACGAGCTTAAAAAGGAGATCATCATATGTTAAATGATAAATAAGGTATTATGAAGGTGATCAATGTTTTTAGTTGGATAGGTTGGTGTTGAGTCATCTAGGGGGTTGGTTCCTCCTTGAAATTGGGTGCTTGTTAAAGCTTAGTCAAGTTGGTGTTTAGCTAGTTGCGGTTAGTGTTCCATGTGGCTTAGTTGGTGCTGATTTATCTATGGGGTTGGTTCCTCCTTGAAATTTTGTGCTTTCTAAAAGTCTAGCCAAGTTGGTGCTCCATGTGAAGTGGGTCATTCAATAAAGTTGTTGTTTATCTTATAAGACTGTAGTCAATTTGCATCATCAGTGGGTTTTATTCCCCTTGAGGTTTTCCCACATATTTATTGTTTTCATGTTTTTCATACTCTTATAGATTGGTTATTATGCTTACTACGATGTATATACTTGTTTAAATGATCTATGATTACTTAAGTAAGATTGTTAAAGAAAGTTTTTGAAGATTGATTCACCCCCCTCTCAGTCATTTTGCTTCCAACACAAATGAACCAATACACACACACACACACACAATCACATTCAAAGATAATTCAAGCTTCTGAGGAGAACCAAAAAGGAGAGGAAATAGCCACAATCACCATATAAATGTGCAATTTAAGTGTAATCAATTTCCAAGTCTTCAATTAATCAATATACATAATTTTGATCATCACAATGGATTTCATTACAATAATTCTCCTAAACATTTTCCAAAATAAAAACAAGAGATGATTTTAGGTAGATATTAACACTAATAAGCATGAAAAATTACATAAAATGAAATGGGATAACTCTAAATCTCTTATGGAGAAGAAAACCCAACCCATTGAGAGTAAATACAAGCCATATATAGTTTTTTGGTCTTTCATAGGAGAGACTTTCCATCCAAAATGATGACCAAACACCATTAATGTACCCATCAACCTCTTTCTCCATCCTCTCCTTCCAAATTCACCTTTTTAATGTTCATTTCGTATATAGTAGACAAAAAAATGTGTTAAAACTGGCAATTAAAAGAAATGAATAGTATAATTAACACTAAAACACAAATAGGTTTTTACTAGACAAAATGAAGTAGACTTAAAGGTAATATTGCATCTGGGCTAGAGTTAGCTTCCTGACAATGTGAATGGTTTGAATTTTTCTTATCAAATTACCCTTAGTAGACCTATTTGGGCTTTTGGTAGGCATCATGTATGCTATTGTTGCTTTTTGAAAATTTTAATATTCTTAGTGTTAATCAAGATTATGAAGCCCAAATAACACTAGGGGACATTTTTGAATCATTCATAGACCCAATTGGGTATTTTCTATCAATTACCACTATGCATTTTGGTAGGAAAGTAACAATTTAAATCGAAAACCTAAGAGTTAATCAGGTCTTGGACTCTTGGTTATGTCTACTAGGACTCACACTAGCTTATCACCTTTCTAACCAAGAAAAAATCCCCACATAGAAAAGGAGTGGAGTTTAGGGTGGCCCCCAACCTAATTAGGTTTGCATCCCTGATTGGAATTATGTCTTGGTAATCTAGTGAGCCCTAACCTATTCATGGTTTAATCCTTGATTAGGTTTGTAGGGAGCCTTCAAGGCTCCTTGAGATTGAGTCAAGGAAAAAACCCTGACTAACATTGAGACTGCCAATCGAGTTCCCTTATCATTATAATATTTCATTAAATATTTAATAAATATAGCCTATTTATTGAGCCCCTATCCTAACTTAATCAAGGATTTTCCCCTAAAATATACTATGAATACCCCTCAAAGACCCCAAGACCTAGTCAAGATTTAAATTTTGACTATAGATAGACACCCCTTTGCCCAAATATTTAAACCTATCATATACCTAAGCAAATTTTTCACTTCGATTAAAAAATTAAACCAACTATCCCTCCCTATATAGACCTAGTTGAGACTTTAAGTTTGACTATCAATGAAAAGTAAAAGGAATCCCCTCATAGACCTAATCGACATTTGGTGACCTATTTAGGTCTAAGGAGTTTATTTTTTAAAATTTAGATTTATTTACCTTGTAGAAGCTTGATTAGAACTAGGGAAGATAATAATGATGAAGTAGACCTAAAAAAAGATATATATTTTTTTTTCACTTGATAAGCAAGATTTTGCAAGTGTAGAATGAAGGCCAAGAAGTCATTTCTGAGAGGAGTTCAAAACACAAAAATTGATCACATGAGCTTGATGGAAAAGATGGAAGAGGTGTTAGAGGAAAAAATCTCATGAAAACCAAAATGACCCGTCTGGGAAAACCAAGAGACTTGATCAAGTCAGAGAATAATTGATCTGAAGACCCTGTAAGAGGGATAAATATCTCAAAAATACATTTCCACTCAAAGAGTAAAACATGAAACTTATCCACAAGAAATTGGTCAATAAGATGGGATAGGTCTCATATGTCTAATGGGAATGAAAATAAAATTGACCCATGAAGTGGATATGAGGAGCTGAGATATTAGCTAGGAAAGAATGTCAAATGAGCATAGGTGCAACAAGACTCCACTTTGGGTCCAAGTGTTATATATGAAACTTTACCATTTAAGCTTGGTCATCATAATGGTAAAAGTTTAATGAGACTTAAGGGAAGATAAATAAAAACAACCTCTTAGACTAGGCTAAGAAAACTAAGAGATCCAAGATTCAAATGCAAATGGGGAGGTCAAAATTCCACTTCTGTGCTAAGTGTAAAATACAAAGTTGACTCACATAAATGTGGTCTTTCCAACAGTGATTGTTTAAGGTCATAGTTTATCATGAAAAATAAGATAGACCACCAAGGATAATTTTGGGTATTGAGACCAATGAGCCATGAGCACAAGCAAGAGTGGAGTAAAAGGCAAAAAAGGAGGTTCCCTTTGAATAATTAGGGCATGTTATGCAAACAATAATAAATAAAGACTCTATTGGAAAATACTCTTGATTTTTAAATGATATAAACATGTCTACAAATCTATAATATCTTGCTAATACTGTGTAACAGAAATGGATTCGAGAGAAGAGAATATGGGAGTGGATAAGAGACCAAATCAAATATTTTCATTGAATAGGTGTGTTCATGTGAGTTAAATTATCACTTATTATAATCTACAAGGAATAAATAATAGAAATATAATAATTAAGATAGCTAATCCTACCTTAGAATGCTTTCTTAAACATTTCTCTACCACCAACATGCATCTTTAACCCCAACGCAGTTGCATCTAATCCCACTCAAGACCTTACTCTACTACCAACCGAGCATCCATACCCCTAGTAGAGATTATCAAAATCACCAAGAAGTAAGGTTTTTAGATATTTTATTTTCATTATTTATTTATCTTTTCTCTTTCTTATTTAACATCTCAATTCTAGGTTGGTGACCATTATAATAAGTGAAAGATAGCACTATAGAAATTTCATCCTAGATCTTCACCATAGTAGGTGCATCCAATCAAACCAAAAAACCATTAAGATGTGCTTTTTGTGATTGATTTTGAGAGAATGGATTAATTCACTATATATTTCTACCTAAACTTAATCTAACTCAAATAAATTTAGAACACACATGATAACCTAAGATTTTGAAATTGAATAGTAAACAAAATCTAAGGCTACAAACTACTTAGAGTAATTATGCATGAGAACATCACTCAAGTTACCTATGTACAAGACTTATGTTATTAACTATTATATAAATAATGGAACCTATAGGTAAAAATATGCTAGTTGGGCAGAAAAGAGATAAGCAATAAGGTTGTATTGACAATGAAAAGTGAGAAAAGTAGAAAATGCAAGTATAAGCTAACAACAAAGAAGGAAAGAAAATAAAAACAAAGCAAAAAGGGAAAAAAGTATTTATAGAGACTTTTTAGCCTAATTAAATCTTGAAATTAGTGTTTGAATAACTATCCATTGATGGGTAATGAAATTTATTCACTAGTTAGACACCTTAGGTGGAACACATTCTTGCCCAATATTTGAGAGATTTTGTAGGGACCCAACCATAGGGCATCAAAATTGCCATGTTGTCCCTTTTTATCATGAGCCTTGTCCTAAAGATACACCCAATTAGAGATACTATAGGCTTTCAATTTTTATCACTTATCAAACCAATGTTTGATAACCTCTTGATGGTTATTAAAATGCAGCAAATGTACATCACATTTTTATTCTAGTTGAATCATATTGAGTAAGCAAGATTATATATTATCATCTATTTCCAGGCAGTCTCTCATGAATTATATTATTGGAATTCTTAGGTTAATTGGGAATATTAGGTCTTGTACATAAATAATATTATAAGGTGATGTTCTTAAGGCCTAATTTATCCTAGTCTTATTGTACCACAATGCAAATTTTAGAGCATTATGCTAGTCCATAGGGTTTTTTGCTAAGATGTTCTTAATTACATCAAGTAATTTTTTATTAATTGATTCAACTACCCCATTAACTTTAGGATCATAATTGGAAGATAATTTAATTATTACCTATTTTTCATAGGCCCATTCAATGAATTAAAGAGATGAGAAAGCAAGACCATTATCACATACTAGAGTAGCAAGCATCCCAAACCTAGTGACAATATGTTATTCTAGGAAGTTGATTGCCACTTAGATTATATGATTATTACATGTTGTAGATTTTTTACAATTAAAATAATTATTTTCCATAAGAATCAAATTTTGTCCTACTAAGGAGTTAGAATTGATCACTCCAATGAAGTCCAATCCCCATTTTGTGAATAACTAGACCTCAACAACTAATTGCACTCACATGGCAGGGGTACATTATCTATACATGATAAATTAGTAGGTATGACAAATTTGGAGATGAGAATGTACATATTTAAAAATATTCATCTAATAATACCCTTATTTGAGTATCTGATGAGTTGTAACACTCTTTGAACTATGACTGGTTCCATATTTCTTGTGGAAATCACTAAGTACTCCACCTGCTTATTATTTGTTTAGGTATCTAAGATATATACCTTCATGATTTATTATGTATATTATGCCTAATTTGATCATTAAGTTTTTTATTTTCATGCATAAGGATCTCTTTTGAGTTAAATATAGGTGATTTGGACACTCATTGTTTAAAAATAATAGACTACATCCTTGTACCAATCATCATTTATGATATCTTGCACAGTGTATTACTATAAAAATATATGTGGGTCCACTTAAGCCATGGTATTAATGATTTTTTTATCTCTTATAATATTCATCAGCTAGATTTCCAATTCAAAATATTGGATAATGGTCATACACTTACCCCTTCACTCACCCAACTCATTTTTCATTTATATAATCTTCACTATTAGGTCAGGCACAATTGTAAATATCTTGCTATAGAGAATGTAGTGTTTGAACTTTTTGAATGCTTTAATTAAGGAAAATGATTATTTATATATATTGAATATCTTAGTTAAACATTGTAGAGTGGAGAGATCATGTATGAAACATGTCTCTCATATTTGGCTTATTTTTTTATGTTAGGACAACAAAACTAGAATGTTTTAAAGCAAACAAGTAGATATGGAAGGTTTGTATATAGTAGAGACAAATTAACACTAGTGTATTTAAAATTACTTTCTTCATCTGATAGAAAGTCTATTATGATTTAGTTATCCATTCAATCTTAGCATCCGTATACTATTATTTAATGGTTGGATTATCTCTACAAAGTCCAAAATAAACTTCCTAATGAAGTTGATCTTTTCAAAAAATGACTTCTCATCTTTTCTACTACCAGGAAAATGAATTTCAATAATTTCCTCTTCTTTTTTAGGGTCTAATGATATGCCTCATTTTAAAATGATGTGGACCAACAACTTATCCTTTATGACCTAAAAAATGCACTTATTTGGGTTTAGGGAGATTTCATGACATCTACACCTCTACAATATTGATCTTAAGTCCATGTGGTATTCTCTATACTTGGAAAAGACAATTAGGTATCCATGTATCTCAATATGCATTTACAAATAATATCCTTGAACACAATATCCATGGCACGTTATAAAGAATCACCCATATTGATTAGGATGAATGGCATCCTTTTGTATGCAAATGTACCCCCCTTTGTTGTAAACATTGTCTTGATCTGATCCTCATAATTGACCTCCATTTTATTATACCTTGAATACACATCTAGGAATGATATCATTTGAGATTTGTTGACTATTTTTATAACTTAATCCAGTGAAGGAAATGAGTAATTATCTTTATTTGAGGATTTGTTCAAGTTACATAAGTCATCACATAGCCTTATGTCTCAACTTTTATTTCTAACCAACACCAAATTAGTCACCCATGTGGAGCACCTTGTAGGGAAGATTATACTTGATTGGACTAAATTCTATGCTTCCTTAAATATTAATGGTTATAGTAATGGATTCACTAGCCTTTTCCTCTGATGAAATAGTCTGAATCTTGGCTTAAGAGGAATGGTATGCATGAGAATAAACATGTTAAACACTTTTAATTCCTCTTGGATTCACAAAATAACATCTCTAAATTTATTTAAGGTTTGAAAAAAAAATTGTTTTTTTTTTTCTATACATGTCATGCCTAGAAGCATGTTATTTGATTCATTGGCATTGCCTAGATTTCAATGATGTTGCAACATACTTTTGGTAGGGATAATTTTTATTTTTCACCCTAGTAATCCATGTCAAAAAACCATTATAATAAGACCATGCCCTTGGGTATAATGTTTGTTTTCTTATTTATTACTCTCTCCTCATCTTGTTTAAACTCTTATGTATCATCTTCATCTATGATCCGAGTCTCAAATACATCCATTTTTGTGATGAAGTATATGATATTTAGATCATTGTTGAATACCTATAAGTTCCTAATATTATCGTGCATGGAAGGATTAGAGACTAAATCCATAGAAAAAGTTCTAAACTTGGAGTCATCTATAGCTTTCAGAGTCCTCAGAACTATTACCAATGCATATGACATGTAATTTCTTCTACAAGGTAATGTTTGAATGTTAAATGCATTAAAATACTCTATTAAGTTCAATACCTAATTTTGGTATATGGATAAACACTTATCATTATAATCATATTAGAATATTACCTATTTGACCACTAGTTTAAAGTCACCCATCACTTTAAGGTTCTTGACTTTGTTCCTTAGTGTGAAAAAGAGAATATGAACTAGTGAGTCATATTTAGCTATGTTATTTGTGAAACCAAATTGTAGGTGAAATGTAGATAAATATGATTTTCCTTATGGGTTGATAAGTTACACATTGGCACCACATCCAATCTTAGAATTAGAACCATCAAATTTAATTATCCACAAGTGATTTTTAGTTTATGTGTAGGATTTTGATGCATTGGTATTACTGCAACATTGATCTCTTCATTGATTTTCTCAATGCCAAGTGGACATGCATCTTATTTGTTAGCTGATAGGAACATTTTGGTCAAATATTAAATGTTATAAGTGAGTTTAGGGCTGTCTATAATGGTGATAATCTCATTAAAGGAGCTCACAAACTCCTCATATTCACTTGGAAAAATCTTATTAAGCTTACTAATTTATAACTCAGTGATTCTCAATGTTGATAATAACTATTTGCAACCTTGTTTAACACTTAAATTGAATGGTTTCACATCTTCAAATACTATGGAAACACTAGGGAATGAAATTACCTCAGGATCACAGAGGGAATCATCCTCATCTAGATGTTCTAGTTCCTCAAATTTTAAACTTTCTTTCATGAACATCATGTTAATGGAGAACTTATTATGAGACTCTACTTCTTTCTCAAGTGTATATACCCTAACCTCTTATTATTCACATAAGATATCTTTTGTTTTGTTGTAATTTGTGATCATGTGAGTAATTTTGGTCTCATGTTCAATTATAATTTGATTAGGTATGCCTTTCTATGGGAGCCACATATGATAGAATTTCTTTGGCATGTAGCCAATTAGTGTTCTAGACCAATCTCTACTTAGAATCACACCTTAAGCATCAGGTATATCCACTACTTGATGCTAGTAAATTATTACACCTTAGGATCAAAGGTAAACTACATATTTTTTTTTTTCAACTCGCTGACAACATAGACCCCTAATTTATCTAATTAAACAACTTTCTTATTTGACTTTGTAGGTGTCAAACCTAACTACTAGTAGATGGAATAAGGTTAGATGTTTTTAGAAGCACCTGAATCCACCCAACTATAATGAAAGTTTTTACCAAAAATATAGATTGTTAGGATGAATGGAGTTTTAATTTTCTCTTTTTAAATTTAAATGTGAGAATTTTCTATCTTACTAACTCCTTTCCCTTTAGGATCAAATAATTTTTTAAGTAACATGTCCTTCTAGTTGGAAATTTGGAGCAATTCAAACATTATAATGTTGGCCTTAATTTTCTTTAGGTAATCTACAATATTATACCCATATCTAATTGGTTTTATTGGTTTGTTAGTTTTTTGGGAAGTAGAGTTGTTCTTAGGTAAGACATTTGGGGTACTTTAGGTGAAAATGGGTTATTTCTTGAGTTCTCATCAGGTAAAACTTGAGTGTTATTCAAAGGAGTAGACGTAGTTAATGGATTTTGAATCTCACTCCTCAATTGATAATTATTTACCCTTTGGAAATATTTAAATGCATGGACATCATATAATCTATCTTTAGGAGCATATTCATTCGCTAACAAAAACTTGTAAATCTCCAAGTCTAGTGCAAGTACTAGGGTTTCCTCTTTCTAGGTTAGAGTTATTATCAGGTGCAAGGACTAGTTCTAGGTTTTTCATCTCTTTATGAAAGATATTTGAGGCACAAATGAAATCAACATAGTTAATCTCGATGTGGTCAGACATATTATGTAACCTATCATAGGTGGGCAATGCTAAACCAACTAATTTTACTACATTGGAAGTGTTATTTTTATTGTTTTGATTTCTACTATCTAGTGGGCTAGGCACACATTTGTTGTTTGGCCTCATGTTCTATTATTTGTTGGTTTTTTGGAAGTTGAAATTTATGTTGGGTGATGGGTTATTTATGTTTTGGTTGGTTTTTTGTGGCATTTGTCTATGTAAATTAACCATGTCATTTATCAAGGTATGGACATTTACTATAAATTTACTACTTCTGGGTTCACATTAACATTTTGTGTATTTACTGCTTGTGGTAAGTTATTGGTCACTGGTACCATAATGTTTATAAACATATGGAAAATAGGGTGTGCTTGGTTATGATCATTATTAACAAGTATTTGGTTGTTTATAAATGATAGGATAACCTATTGGTTGCTAGTTAAAATAATTTGTTGATTGTTTGGTTATGGAAAAACATGATTAGGATGTATGTAAGGATGAATGCTATGCATAAAATTCATATGAATTAGATTATAGATCAGATTTGGGATTCCATATAGGGCACTTATGATTGGATTTATCAATGGAGTGTTGTGCTTAAGGGCTTGATTAATCATTGGATTTTGATTTTAAGTACTTGGTTGGATAATAAAAGTAAAGGACCAAATCCTTAGCTTTATGGAACCATATTTTACTCAATTTTGGAAACCTCATTTTAGGAGAAAGATAAGGATAAGAGGGATGTGAAAGTTCTTTTTAGGAAAATGGAAGTCATTGATTATAGATCCCTCAAGTATGTTTGTATTACATCCACTTATATTTGAGTGTACGGGTCTTTTAACCTTTGGTAAAGATTATGGAATCATGGATTGAAGATACTCATTAGATAGTTTGGCTCTCTACAGGTAGAAACAAAGTGGTGATATAGGATTGCTAGATCAATGGGTAACCTAAAGTGGTTAATAAAGATGGTTTCAAGATCATTCTAGGAAGTTATAGACCAATTTGGTAGACAAAGATGCCCAACATAAGTGAAATATCCCAAGGAGTAAGGGAATAGGTGGAAAGCCACATCCCCATGTTGAATTCATGTTTGGATTAAGGCATCTTTAAATGCTTGAATATTATCATTGGCTATTTGAATCCCATTTGGTATGTATTTTGGGTAGAGTTTATCGAGATTATTAGATAAATCATGGAAATCCTTGGAATGTTCACAAAGCATCCACCTCCACCAAACCAAGTGGGATTATTCACCATTTATGGGTTTTGAGGGGCAGAAAAAGGGTTGATAAATGGGGTTACAGTTGAAGGCGAGCTACTAGTTGAGTGAATTTTCCATGTTTTTAGTTTCCCTTTATTTATACTTGGGTTTATATGTTTATAAAGATCTAAAAACTCAAAATAATCACCTAATGACTTTGATATTATGGGTATATATATAATTTTTAGTTTAGATTTTGGACTACCCAAATGTGGGCAATTCTCTTAGGAGTTCAAGTTTAAAACCTTTTATTAAAATTTCAAGTTTAGGTTTAGTAAATTCTTTTAGTGCCAGTCTTATTGGCATGTGTTTTGATATAGACAACACTATTTAATATTTTTTAATCTATACCTCTCTTATAAGGATACTCATGAGAATCTCCCCAAGGTTTATATCTACCTAATCTAGGTGCACTGATCTTCACAATCATTCATTTAGCTATTGCCCAATTACAAATCAACAAGTATAGGGTTTTGTTCAATGTATTTATGGTTGATTTTTAGTATATTCATTCCTTTGTGTTCAAAATTTAATAGTGTAATAATAACAATGGATAAATTTATAGAAATAATGATAAACAATAAAATCAGATTGCATACAAACCCTAACTTAATAATTGATTAAAAACAACAAAAGAAAAGGGGAAGGGAAAGAAAATAAAATATTACAATAATGATGAAAATATATTATCATGATCACAATAAATCTATAAATTTATAATTAACCAACCAACACACACACAATCACATTCAAAACTAATGCAAGCTTACAAAGAGAGCCAATAAGGAGAGATAGAAACCAAAATCACCATATACATGTAAATAAAGTGTAAACACTTTCCAAGTCTTCTATTAAAAAATATACATCATTTTGATCATCATAATGGAGTTCATTACAATCATTCTCCTAAAATATTTCCAACATAACAATAGGAGAGTATTTAAGGGAGATAGTAACACTAAGAAAGAATGAAAAATTGTAGAAAATGAAATGGGCTATCTCTAAATCTCTTGTGTGGAGAAGAAAAACCAACCCATTGAGAGTAAAATGCAAGCCATATATAGATTTTTGTTCTTATATGGGAGATATTTCCCTTAAAAATGATGAAAAACCACCATTAATATGCCCAACTACCTCCTTATCCATCCTATGCTTCTAAATTCACCACTTTTACTATTCATTTTCTATAATATAGACAAAAAATGATTTAAAACTAGAAATTAAAAGAAATGAACAATAAAATCGACACTAAGATGTGAACATGTTTTTCCATAGGAAAAAACAAGAAAAATTAAAGGTACCATTGCATTCATGATAGAGTCAACTTTCTATAATGTTAATGGTTTGAATTTTAATAGTCATGCACATTACTGTTGATTTTTGAAATTTTTGATTGTCCTAGTGTTAATCAAGATTTTGAAGAGTGAATAACACTAAGGGAATTTTTAAGTCATTCACAGACCTAATAAGGTATTTTTTTACTAATTATAGGTATGTATTTTGGCAAGAAAGTGGGAATTTAAATATAAGGGGGCACAATACCTAATCAGGTCTTAGACCATTGGTTATGTCTATCAAACCTCATGCTAGCCTACCACCATTCTAATTGGGTAAAAATACTTGCATAATAAAGGAGTAGAGTTAGTGGTGGTCCTCAACCTAATCAAAGATCCATCATTGACTAACATTATGTCTTGGCAATCTGATGAGCCCTAATCTATTTAGGGTTTAATCCCTAGTTAGGTTTATGGGGAGCCTTAAGGCTCTATGAGACCTAGTTGTGGAAAAAACCTAGACTAACATTGAGACTACCAATTAAGCCCCTTCTCATTCTAATCAATAATTAAATATAAAATACCACTAGCCTATTGGCCAACCCCTACCTAGACTTAATCAAGGATTTTTCCCTGAGATACACTATGATCACCCATAAAGACCCCAATACTTGGTCGGGATTTAAATCCCAACTAAAACTAGATACCCCCTACTTAACTATTTAAACATAGCACATACCTAATTGGATTTTTTGATTCAATTAACAAAAGAAATCACACAACCCTCCCTATGTAGACCTATTCAGGGCTTTTAGACTGACTAATAAAGGAAAGTAAAATGACTCCCTTACTAAACCTAATTGGGGTTTTATGACCTGATTAAGTCTAAGGAGTTATAAAATTTTAAACTTTATACCAATTTATCCCCTATAAGGCCAATTATGTGAAGCAATAATGATGAAGTAGACCTAAATAAAGAAAATTTCAAGCTTATTTCCCCTGATAAGTATTATTTTACAAGGGTGGAATGAATGCCAAGAATTTATTTTTGGGAGGAGGTCAAAATGCAAAACTTCCTCACATGAGCTTGATGAAAAATATAGAGGAGTGTTTAGATGATGAAATAACACATAAATAATAAGCAAAAGAATGAATTATTTGAATACACTACAAGAGAGATAAGTGTCTTGAAAATGCATTTCCACTCAAAGAGTAAAACATGAAACCTATCTACATAAACTAGGTCGACACAAAGTGACCCCCTAAAGTAGCTGTAGACACCTAAATTTGGACACCAATAACCTCCAACCAAGATTTTAGAAAATTTACACTTAAAATACACAATTTGGCCTAAAAATACTAAATCACATTAAAATATTTGAAACTAACATATTCAAATGCCAATTTTGACCAAGGTATCCCTAAATGGTGTGATGCAATTTATGGGTCAGCTAACTTTGATTAGATCATTTCGAGTCAAAATGTTAATTTTGCACCTAGGTGTTATGGATTAATCTTTCCTCTCAAATTTCTTGCATAAGACGTGTGCCTTCATTATTTATTTTTGGTAACATCTTAAATGGGATAATAAGGCATTTTAATTAATTTGAGTAATTTGTTCACAAAATGGTTAATCATGATTAAGATCTAATAAAACCAAGTTAGAGCCTAATTAATAAATCCATGGAAACGTGTTGAATACTTATTTTTAAAAATAAATATTGAATATTTGCATCATTAGGTGACCTTATTTCTTGAGAAGACATCCCTAGGCTATAAATGCCATAAATATCATGATTCATGCCTCCCATGCCTCATCAAATCCCTTTATGCCTCTTAATTGCTCCTCTATCCCAAATATTGATGAGCCTATTTATCAATTTTAATTACAAAATTGGATTAATCCTTAGCCACACATCTCAATCTTGAGATGGATGATTTAGGTTGATTTTGATCAATCTCAAAAATCTATAAATAAAGAGGCCATGAAAATCATTTTTAAGCTTAATTTGTGCAAAGTTGCTATGTCAAATTGATTCCAAGAAGTCTTGATAATGCAAATTTATAATGCATAAATTATTTCAAAAGCTATTGTAACTAGTGTTACCATGCCAAATTGATTCCAATCCAAGCCAAGCCACAAGCCAAAGGTGCCAATGAGAGATAGAGGTAGCCAAGCTTCCATTGCCAAGGACTTCATGAGCATAAAGCTGAGAAAAGCCACTACTACAAAGGCATTTGGAGCATCCAAAAAAGGTGAAGGAATTATTGTTGTATTTCCTTACTTTTTATTTGTGTTTGTCATTTGTTTTTGTTACTAATCTCACCCTAGTAACTAGGCATGAAGATGTTAGCTTAGTGTGTTTTTGATTTGGTTTCATTCACAAAAACCATACTAATCTCTTATTCTTACTCAAATTATTAGTTCACAATAGTTATAAGGAGATGAGAGAGTAGCCAAGAAATAATATCATATGAGCATAAGTGCAACAAGACTCCACTTTAGGGCCAAGTGTTATATATGAGACCTTACCGTTTAGGATTGGTCATCATAATATGATAAGTTTTGGGAACTTAAAGGGTGTGGAAATTTAAATGACCTCCTAGAGTAAGCTAAGAGATCCAAGTTTAAAATACAAATTGGGAGGTCCAAAATCCACTTCTACACTAAGTGTAAAATATGAAGTTGACTCACAAAGACATGGTATTTCCAATAGTGATGGTTTTAGGTCTAAATTTTACATGAAAATTGAGATAGACCACCAAAGAAACTTTTGGGTGTTGATACCAATGAGATGTGAGTACAAGTGGGAGTAGATCAAAAGGCAAAAAAGGAAGTTCCCTAATTCTTAGAGGAATTAGGGTGTTTTGAGAAATCAACAACCAATTCCATGAAGGATTTGAAGGGATGGTGAAATTGTGATGCAAAGGAGGAATGTGACTGACAATCTCATATTTCATGAGACTGAGAGTGTATGTACTTGTTGTATGATTAAAGTATTTTATTGATTGATAAAATTACCCATTAGTGACATAAAAAGGTTTTAACTAAGAGACTAATCTTATTTATTGTGATTTTGTCAGTCCCAATCAAAAGGTACAAGAGCGTGAATGTTAATATGATGGAAATGATGGATGGTATTGATAAGAGGATGGGAAGCAATAGGGTTCTCATAGGGATAAGAATGAATAAAATGAGGCTTTCTAGATAATATTGAAAATGTTTTGAACATCCTTACTTGAATTTAGAGATGGTTTTCAATTGATGCCATTATATACTTTGTGTACATGGATATGGATGGGTGTGATTATTACCTATTCATGGAGGTTGAGGTATCTCCCATTGTAATTCATGATTTTGAGGATTCTTATTGCTATAATATATTTCATGCTTTGACAATAAGCTATGATGATTCTTTTGTGTAACTAAGAGTCATCATTGCTTTTGTTTTCCTCATCTGTGAGGAACCTAGATTTGATAAATGGCATTGTTCCAAACTAGAAAGACATTGTTGATAATATGTTTTTGAATATCAACCTATATACATGGAAGTCATTTTTATTTTTGTTTTATAAAATCACCATTACACTAGGAAACATGTTGTTTTAAATGATGTAGATTTAAATATGTGATAGGAGACAGGGTGATAGGCCAAGGATGGTGTTGTCAAAGATGGGTTCATCAAAGATTGATGGTTTTTCAAATATGGTTTGGGGTCAAAAATAGGTTCATTAAAGATATGTGGCTGGAAAAAAAATCATTGACGAAGGATGGGTGATTGATCAAGTGATGGTTCACTGAAGATTAGCTCATCAGATATGGGTCCTTCATTAAATATGGGAAGATCAATGATGATTTATAATTGGTAGATGTAAGTATAAAAAAATGGTCATAAATTTAAAAATGATCTTGGTGTTTCATGTAAATTTTTTCTTAAGTTCTAAAGAAAGAGAGAAAAGAATCTTGATACAGGTGTGGTTGAAAAAAGTTTTTGTTTGTGCACGCATTAAACCAGAAGATTGTGAAGAGCTCCTCTTTGTCTTGGGAGGAAGACCTACAAATAATTAATCACTAAAGTAATCTTATTTGTTATAAGTATAGTTGGGTTTATTTCCTAGAGATATCTAGATCTTGGAAGCAATAGCTTCTTTTAAGGATGTTAATCCACATGTTTTAAACAATTAAGTTCACAAAATTTAAAATAAATACTTGCATCAATAGTCAAAAGGTACTAAAATTGAACACAAGATTGTTTGCTTATAAAATAGACTATAAATGATCAAATTAGTCATAAAATGATTAATATTAGTGCTAATGCATTTGGATATGCTTCAAAAAATATAAAAGAGTTTTGCAGACAAATAAGAACATAGACAACTAGGTTTGGTTGAGGGTAGATGGGTGAAAATAGCTTGTTGGTTTTCACTACCACAGTGACCATCAGTGGTTAGGGTAACCATCAGTGGTTAGGGTGATTGTCAGTGGTCAAGTTGACCATTGGTAATTGTGTATACTATTGGTGATTAATTTAACCATCGATGGTTATTATGTAAAGATTTGGGTTGTTAATTGCTAAATAATGAGATCCAAAAGATGATTTCAAGAGATTGACAATGGTTGGGCTGATTTTGAAATGGAAATAAAGTAAATGAATATTAAAAAATAAGCACTTATCTTACCATAAGTTGACTGGGTGAGTTTTTGAAGTAGTTAGCTTATTGGTGGAATCTAGTTTGATTCTAGCAAAGTAACGGTACTTGAGAACTTGGAGAGACAATGATGTCTGAATTGTTGATGATGCTAATGATGTTGATTGACCTCCAAAAGAAACTCCTTGAATACATGAGCTCTTGATAATTATCATAGATGGATTTCTCTTCCATGATCCTTTATTTTTAATGGCACAAGAAAGAGGTGGAAGCTAAGGTGCAACTAGGCCATCTAAATATAATTTATCCATGTAAATGCTCATAACAAGATTTAGATGAATTATATTTAGAAAAGGTCAACAAATGATTACATGATTTTGATTAAGGAGGTAAACCCTAACCATCGATGGTTACCCTGACCATCAACATTTAGGTCCCAAAGGAAAAAAGGGGTTGAAGGATAGGTTGAGCTAGTTTGTGAAACTAACTATGGATGAGCTTGGTTAGGCCAGATTGGTGTAGATTGGTTCCAAGAGGGTCCTAGGTAGTCTAGGTAATTTTTCAACATTAGAATCATAGTGTGCATATTTTTGGTCTCTACATTTTCCCCCTTTTTTTATGCATCTTGTGTGAATGAGATTTTAAAACAAAAATGGAGTATGGGTCAATGGTTTGGTTACCATGAGAGTAGGAGGAGGTGTTCCCCCTCAAACTAGGAGTTGATGAGGTGAAACCAAAATTAGGTTGGGGTTTGATAAATGGTATATGGTGACTCACAAGGTGGTGACATGAGGTTGGGTATTTGAAATACCAACTTGTGTACAAAGGATACTAAGTGTGATTAGTCAAGATCATGCAAAGACTAAAGTTGCCAATATTGGTAAAAATAAAGGTTGATGCTAACAAGGATGAGTGACAGGTAAAACACATGACCACTTGTAGTCATTGTAGTTGGAAATACTTATAAATG
The DNA here is from genome assembly GCA_037957365.1 of Torreya grandis. Classification (NCBI taxonomy): domain Eukaryota; kingdom Viridiplantae; phylum Streptophyta; class Pinopsida; order Cupressales; family Taxaceae; genus Torreya; species Torreya grandis. The sequence goes on along the minus strand of JARHVA010000215.1, from coordinate 922,675 downwards.
TAAGTCTCCTATGTTATTGATTTGTTTTAGGTGGGTATCCAAGGTAGGAAGTGCTCCCAAGAAAAACAAAACATGTCAAGTGTCATAGGCATCTAAGGTAAGAATTGCTCCTAAAAGGACACTAGTGGGTCTAGTATATACAAGGTGGTACAATATCTAAAAGGGTAAACTTAGTGATGTTATTAGTTTGGCCAAAATACCTATCAAAATAAACAATAATTGCATGCTAGATAGGCCAAAATGGACCAATGGTGAGGTGACTAGGTAGTCAAGTTGGTTGGAGAAGGTAGTCTCCAAAAGGTGGGTAAAACTTGGTGGGGTTTTCCTAAGAAGGGTAGTTTTAGATGTAAGTGTAAAATTGGGGCATCTTAATCATTGATGGTTAGAGATCCCAAGGGTGACCATTGAAAGTCACCCTAACCATCAACAGTCAAGGTAAAACCTAAAAATTAGCAAGGTAAAAAGTTGAAACAATTTAATTTTACTCATTTGTAACTTTTGTTGTGCATTTGACTTTATTCTATGGTGAATTTCAGTGTTTTATTGTGAGGGTATTTATGAAGGGTAGATTGAGTCAATGGTGTTAATTGGTTGGAGGTGTGTGGGTGTTAATCTTTGTGGGTTCAAGATGCAAAGAGGATGTGGATGAGGCTAAGTAATTGTATGTGGGTTCTAACCATGGCATAGATCAAGGAATGAGGTAGGTAGTGTCTTGAATTTAGCAAATAGGTGTGATTTTATGTAATTTCATTGGGTTGGGAGGTCCAGGTGGGTTAGAATGCTTAGTTTGGTTTTTTATGCCCTAGGTAGGGTTTTGGATAAAATTATAGGAAGAATTAAGAAATGATAATGGGGGAAGGTGATTTAGGTTAGGTTGGTGGGTAGGATAGCTAGTTGAGTAGGTTAGAACAATGTTTAGGTAGTTTTATGATAGAAGAGGCTTTGGGTGCTCTAGTCATGGAATTCCCATAGTGACCATCGATGGTCAGGTTTGATCATTGACAGTCAACACCCTATAAACTAGGGTTGTCTGACCATTGATGATCACCATGAATACCATCAGTTGATTATGGTAGGCTTAGTTTTTAAATGTGTTTTTAAGAAGATATTTGATGATAGGGTAAGTCTTACATGCTAGAAGGTAAATCAGTGGGCATGGGATAGATGGTGAAGAGGAATAAGGGAATACGCTAGGTGTGTAAGAGGTTAGGTAGATGATAATAGCATAGATAACTAAGCCAAGTGGTTGATGTGATGTAGGTTAGGGAGTAGATTTAGATATGTGACTATGTATCATGCATATTTCTCAAGATATATGAGGGGTTAACTCCAAATGACTAGGCCCATATGGATGAAGTGGGGCTAGGAGCTATAAGGCACTACCATCATGTGCTTCAATATGCATCCATGGTCATAAAACTCATTGAGAGATGGGATCCTTCTAAGAACACATTCTTGCTTCTAAGTGGGGAGATGACCATTCTCCCTAAGGATGTACATAATATTACCAAACTTACATTATGTGGTGATGCAATATACCACATCAAACATGAAGAACAAGATGATTTTATTGAGTATGTATATGGAGATGTGAGTGATCAGACATGGCATTATATCAGAGAGCTCTAGTTGAGAGGAGACTCATGACCATGCTCATGATTGTGATCACATGTTTTAGGATTCCAAATTTGATAAGAAATAGATTTCCCTATTTATTATTAGAAGTTTTAATCGATTTATTACTAAGTCAAATAATATTTGGTTGGGTTCCTATTTTACTCATACAAATATACAAGGAGCTCTAGGGGTTTAGGCATTTTCAAATATATGGCATCGTCATCATCATCTTGGTTCTACATTATTGGGCCTATGATCATATTTAGGTGCTAAGACTGATGGGATTATCATGGGTAGGCTACATGAAAATTAAGTTCCCTATCAACTTTATGTGATTGAAGGATGATTTGGCTACATCAGGTGAAGGGCATGGTGCCCATGAAATAGAGTGTTTTAGGGGTTGACTAGGTGCTCTAGTGGTTAGCGATGTCATTTGGAGGCCATATGTGTAGTTTCCTATATGTCCAAGGTACAAGAGGTAAACCCTCTCTCTTCAGATCTAAGTAGGTAGACAAGAGGGAGAGGTAGAGTTGATCCCATTTGATAAGGTGTGTTAGTAGTTTGGATTGGTATAGGGTTTATTAGGCCCATTTCCTAAGTATAGGAGGGAGGATTCAAAGGTTTTGTTACCAATGCCCTAGCTTTCCCATAGTCTTAGATGGTGGGTATAAGGAGATTCCTATTAAGATTTGATAGATGATTCTAGGTATGCAGATGGATACATGGCCTTGTACCAACCTATATACATAGATATAGACATTGGTGGAGATGATGGAGGTGCGAGTCTGATGGCTATGGATATAAATTGCCATGATAGATAGATAAGGGTGTCTTTAGATACATCCCAAGCATAGGTATAGGTACTACAAGGATAGGTGGCCACACTATAGGGTCAGATTACCAAATTATAGGGTTAGGTGGTGGCTATTACTATATAGTGAGATCAAGCATAGGCATCCCTTAGGGTAGTCATGTAGGAGAGAGATACTCTTAGACAGAGGGTAGTAGTAGGAGGGGTACCAACATCAGTAGTCAGATGACCACTAGACATAATTTTTAGGACCTGATACTTAGACACCATTGAGAAAATCAAGTATTACAAGGTGATCATACTAGATTAGTTTCTATAGGTGATGAGATATGGGGAGTATAGGGCTAGTTTGGCTAGTGGGCTATTAGTAGCCACTCTAGGATAGTGGGCCTCCGTATTAGGATAGGTAGGGATACTAAGGGGGCACTACTAGATGGGAGTGTTGGTGTAGGTATAGGTGAGGCTAGTATTAGTGGTGCCCTAGGGGCATGATTTACACATGTTTTGATATGTTGGTAGAGATAGGTGTACATTATTTTGATACCAGCCTATGTGCCGATGTATCAAGATGTATATGTTTTGAGAGAGAGAGAGTTGATACATTATTACATGTATTATTTATGATGCCATGATGTATGATTTACGATTTATGTTTATGGTTCTTGGTTTACATGTTAATGTGTATATTTATGTTCATGTTTATGTTTTATGGTCGATGGTTTAGTACATATGCTTTATGAGATGTTGACTCAATAGCTTAGGTGTGTGATGTTTTAAAAGATTGTTATGATGCTCTAATTTTGTTTATGGATATGAGAGGATGTGTTATGGATGGATATGTCATATGATTATTGGATCATAATGACTTTCTTTATGGTCATGTTGATGTTATAAGGTAAATTGTTGTGATGTATGGTTAATGAATAAATAGGTAGATGATATATGCTATGGTTCATGATGTTTTGATCATTGATATTATTTATGCTCATGATGATGAATGGTGTAATTAGTGTTTTTTATGATATGATATATGTTCACATGATGTTTTGATGGTAGATGGATAGGATGATGCTTATGATATGATGTGATTTCATGGTGTTTTTATCATAGATAGATATATGATATGTTTCATGGATATAGTTCACAATGTTGCATTTGTCATTTATGATCATGGAGATGAAATGTGAACATGGTTAAGGATGTAATGAGAATACCTAAAGTAAATAGATAACAAACTAAAAGTAAGGAAAGTGATAAGAATCATGAGACATAAGTCCACATGAACCAATAAAATATAAGAAGAGAAACATGATGCCTTTTTATTGGTAAGAACAAAAAACAAAACCCTAAGTTGGATTGGATTAGTGAGAGAAATCCTTTCAAATGCTTTGAATTATCATGATTAGGTTGATAAATGGGTATCTTGATCACATTGTGCCAAGTAATAGTCCCATGCATATGATATATGGAGGGATTATGGGTGAAAATAGAACCTTTTTGTCAGACTAGCATGCCTCTTTTGTAGGCTTCCAAGAGGATAGTATAAGCAAGTCTATACTCATATATAAAGTGTAGATTGATCGATGTGAGAAGTATATTGAGGAGATCTAATTGTGTCTTTACAAGATTATGGATTTTATGAGATTTGATTGCAGTATTTGTCATTACTTTTTTTTCATGGGTTTTTTGCTTATTTTGATTTTGCTTAGGGGTTGGGGAAGCTGATCAATGTGGGAAGCTTCCAATAAATTACTAACTTTGATAAATTTTTTACTCATCCATCCTTCAAAGGAGGGGTGTGAGTTTGTATGCTTAGTACAAATGCTTTTGATAGCTATCTTTCAAGGGAATAATCCACCTTATGTTTTGTAATTTTGAATAAGTTCTCAATAGCTATCCTTCAAGAGAGCAGTTTGTGAATGCTAAGAATGGGCCATGATTTGTTTTTGACTTTAATATCACTTATTATTTTATTTAATTTTGATTCACATAGACTTGATTATACATGATTAAGGGGTTACCTTTATGAAGGCAAAACTAATATCGTAAGAAGGTTGCAAGGGTGAAAGTAAGATTAGGTGACAATGACCATGGGAATCAATATTGAAGAGGGATGGGAAGTACCATGAGAAACATGCCATGGGTAGATCCATAGCACCCATAGTTGAAGATTAGTTATGACTATGATAGATAATCACATGATTTAGATGTAGTTGGTTGCCCCTAAAAGACAGAAAGGAATGTGGTTTGTAGGGGATGAACTTAAGTTAGAAAGATGATGATTGTGACCCCTCTTTAATAATAGAAAGGACATAGATACAAAGCATTGAGAGGCTCAGGTTCTAATTTGCCTTTGAGATAGGAAAAATGATAAGCTCTTGATCCATACTTATGGGTTATGATGTAGGGTCCAAGCCAATTGAAAGCAAATTTACCCCTTTTTCTTTTCTCCATATTAGTTACATGTTGATTTTCCTTGAGAATGAGATCTCTAATATTTAATTCTCACACTTTTAGATGTTTTTTATAAGTATGATTGATTCATTCTTGATAGATACAGAGATGGGAAAGAGTGGCCAAATGATACTTATCAAGTAGCTCAAGTTAGGCTAAACATTCTTGATGGTAATCATCCTCTAAAATAAGGTTTCATAAATATATGAAAAGAGAAGGTATTTAGACTTTAAAATGCAATACATCTCAATTCCAAATACAAGAGAAAAAGGTGTAGCACATATAGGGGTTATGATGCTAGTCCGATATGCCCATAAGGTGAAAGGGATGTGTAAGTGCCAATCTCAACCTAAGGCATTGACCATTTTGGTAAGCATATTGTTAAGGGTTTTGTTAGAGGTTTTTGCTTGTCCATTTGCTTGTGGGAACTAAGGTGATGAGAAGCTTAGTTTAATTTCAAATATGTCACAAAGACCTTGAACTTATTTGTTTTTGAAGGATTTACCATTATTGGTGATGATTTTATGGGGAACACCAAAGTGGTAGTGATGTGATGGGTGATAAATTTGACAATCTTTTTAGCTTTTATCATGACAAAAGGAATAACCTCCACCTATTTGGTGAAATTTTTAGTTGTGATGATGATAGAGTGATGTCATTATGAAGAGTGGGGGTTAATTTCACCAATAAGGTCTAGAACCTATTGTGAAAAAGGCCAAAAGTCCATGGAAATATGAAGATTATAGCTAGGTGTATGATGTAAATTAGTGTATTGTTGAAACCTGACACACTTTTTCTCATAATCACAATAGTCTTGGTTAAGGGTAGGCCAGTAATAGCTGAGGCAGAGGATGCACTTAGTGACAATGAATACAATAAAGTGAAATCCACAGATACCATCATGCATCTCTTTGATAGCTTGAGAGGCATCTTGACCATGTAGGCAACATAAAGGATGCCATCAAAGTTATGCTTGTAAAGAATTCCTCCCATAATGGTAAAAAATGAGGTGCTCTAAGTAAATGCTTGACAGACAATCCTAGAGAGACCGAAGGGAACTATGCCAATGTTAATATAATCAATAGTTTGTTGATATCAAAGGTCAATATAGATCTCCTCCACACTCAAAATAGTTAGAGTGTCTGACTTGACATAGGAAGGTTTGGTGAGGTGATGGAAAATGATTGATAGCTTAGAGTCTAAGGGTGATGATGAGATCTAGGAATCAAGAGAAACCATGGTGTCAACAAAATATTTGGTAGATTTTAGGGTGGTTTGAATATGATAGTGTTTAAATGATGTCAAAATTTATGGGACTAATTATCTATACAATTCAAAAATCTCATTCTTACATTGGTAGATGTTATTGACTTGATTGACCACAGGTTGGGAGTCATCAAAGATGGTGATTATTTTGACTCCTAAGGCTAACATGGTTTTGAGACCTATTACTAGGGCTTCATATATAACCATATTATTGGTACATTTAAAGTTGAGTTTAAAATATAAAGGAAGTGTTTCACTGACAAAGGGGATAAGGATGATACCATATCCCCCACCATGCTGACATTTGGAACCATCAAATAACATGGTTACATGATTGGTGAAATCCAGTTGGGATAGGCTTGTGATAGACTCATCTAAAAATTAAAGAGGAGGTTGGTTGTATATTAGGGGTGCATCAGCCAATTGGTTAAAAATTAATTTCCCCTTAATCAACTTCTACTGGAGGAACTCAAGGTCAAACTTAGCTAAAATCATGCACCAATTGGCCATATGAGAGTTTTGGTATGGCTTGGAGTGCATGTACTTGAATGGTTCAGTATTGGCTGTGACAAAAGTTTTATGGTTAAGAAGGTAGTGGTGAAGTTTGGTGTCCATGAAGAATAGGGCTGAAAAATTTTCTTGATGTGTATGTACCGAATCTCATAATATAGAAGTGTACAACTTATGTAATATACATCTTTCTCTTTACGTTGGTCATCCCAAATGGTAAGCATTGCCCTTAGGGAATGGTCAATGATAGAGATATAAAGGTAGAAATGTTGGTCATACTTAGGGGGTGTGAGGATAGGTGGAGATAAAATATACTCTTTGAGTGCATCAAATGCCTTTTGATAATAAATATTCCACTTAAAATAGATATCATATTTCAAAAGGTGATGGAAGGGTTGAGACCGATTAGAGAGTTGAGAGATGAATCAACAAAATGGATTAGAGCTTCCCCTATAGACTACGGTGTTGATTAAGACTAGTTAGGGGTATCATATTGAGGATGGATTTAATTTTGGTCTAATCCACTTTGATTCCATGAAGGAAAATGATGAATCCAAGGATTTTTCCCAACAAGACCCCAAAAATACATTTCTTGGGAATGAGAAAGACATGGTAATGGATAAGTCTCTCAAAGATAATTTTTAGAGTGGCTAAGTGGTCCTTGAATTATTTAGACTTCCCAAGGAGGTAATCCATGTAGTCCTTGATGATTATATGGATAAGGTCATACAATATGTAGGTCATAACACATTGGTAGGTTACACTAGTGTTCTTAATACCTAAGGGCATGACTCTATAATAGAAAGTCCCTCATGGGGTGATAAAGGTAGTTTTGTGCTTATTTTTAGGGGCCACTCAAAATTTGATTATAACCCAAAAATACCTCCATGAGAGACAACATCTCATGGCCTACTATAAAATCACCAAGTTGGTCAATGCTAGGTAGAGGGAAATCATCCTTTGGGTAGGCGAGGTTAAAGTCATGAAATTTTACATAGATATATAATCTCTTTGTGGATTTAGTGACATTCATGATGTTTGAAACCCATTACGGATAATCAATGGGTTAAATGAAGTTAATAGAGAAGAGACATTGAAGCTCTTCTTTGATAAGAATGATGATACAGGTATGCATTCATTGAAGTTTTTGTCTAACAGGCTTGGCTTCATGATTGGTTATGATGTTGTGGGTGGAAATGGTTGATTCAATACCAGACATATCAACATATGACCAAGTGAATGTAATATTTTAGTCTTGGAGAAATATAGATAAGTCCTAAAACTCCTTAGAGTTTAAAGATTGGCCTAACCTGACAATGTGGGGGTTATCTAGAGTGTCTAGGTTGATATCTATGGTAGATTAATTCAACATGTTTAAGGCTTTTAGAGGTAAGGATTTATGGATGGAGGAATTGAATGTACCAAGGTATGTGAGAATAGAATCATCATCCTAGTAATAAAAAATGTTTATGGTAGGATAATCTTCTCACACAAGTTTAGGATGGGTCAAAGGGATGGATGAGGGTGCCCCTTCCTTTTGATAAATTAGGGAGGTGAGGGTGATCATGTTGATGAAAAAATATTTAGGTGGGATGATGTCCTCATCCTCATATTTGGGTGTAGGGGATTTTGGTGGGGAAGTCTCTTCTTCAACAATGGTAGTGATATGTTGTGTGGCTTTATTCTTATTGGGTAAAATTAAGACAAGACCATGCTTCTTGTGAGGTTTTTGGGTCTTAATCAAGATCAATGTGTGTGGGCCATACTCATATTGTCCTAAGCTAAACCCTTTCTAGGCACACTTGTGAAAAGGTAATTTTTGGAAAAGTCTAGGTTATCTAAGTGAGAGAAGGTAGATGTGAATGGTTTAGGTGAATAAGGTATGGTGATAGCATTAAATGGTTTGTCAAGTCCCCCATAAATAAATTTGGTTTGGAAGCTGGAAGGTGTCAAGAGAACAATAGCTCCAATATTGGGATGATAACTTGGTTGATGTTTGAGTTTCTCATACTCTTGAGGAGTAAGGAGAGCATCAAGGGTGAGGATATGGTATTCTCCAAGGGTAAGGCATTGGAAGGTAGGTTCCAAAGGATCAGTGGTGGGTATCTAGTCTATAAGAATAGATTAACTAGTAGATGCCTTTGTAGAAGGGGAAGCAATGGATTTGTTTTCTATAGTTGAGGGATTATTGGTGGAAGCTTGATGTGATTTTTTCAAGGGTAGGAGGATGTCATTAGTTTGGTATATCATGTTTAATTCTCTAAAAGGACTTGGGTCACTTTTATGGTGATAACCTGACTGTCATGTTCAAACTTGACACAATGATGGAGGGTAGAAGGTACATAACCCATAGAGTGGATCCAAGGTCTCCCTAACATAACATTGTATTAGAATTCACCTTTAACCACATAGAAAATTTTAGGGAGTGTGTAAGGTTCTAGATGAATAGAGAGGACAACAATTCCCAAGGTAGTGGTTATTAGTCAAACTTATTACCCAATTAATACTAGATTATTAAATTTTCTTAACATTAATTGTCAACCCAAGGTAAGTAGGCTTTTCAAGAATGTTGGCACTATATATGAATTATTGATTCAGAAGCTAACTTAATTGTTATTTGTAATACAATAAACTTATAATAGTTTCACCATATATCTTTATAAGGAAATTATTATAATAGAATGCATAAATTATTCACACTTATGAGTTACACATTCATCACACTTCATATAATCAAACTAGTAATGAAATTAACTCACACAAGACACTTTAATCTAAGAAGGTTCAGGATCTTCACTACAACTCCTTTTGAGGGGGCCCTCATTCAAAATTGAGTTCCAATCCTTCTCTTAGAGACTTAAAAAACTTCTTATAGAATCAACCTTTTCATTACTCAAATCTATAGAAATTAAAGATTTTTAAAGTAGATTAAAATAACTCAGAAATCAGAATGCAATTACTTTCTACAATTCCATTTTCATAATCTAATCTACATTCTACCATTAAATGCATAAGGTAGTTTATTAGATCCAACCAAAAACATTAAACTAGATAAGGTACAAATACTTTGCAACTAACCCAGTCAACCTTCAGTTGGTTAATAACTTAACGTTTATTATTTTTAGGCTTGATTGGGTAAAAGACAATATATGTTGCTTTGTTATGTTACTTCTTTTCTCCTTTCCATTATCCTTATATTATTCATTATTTGGCATCACATCCAAGTTTCACTTCATGTGAAGGGTCCATACAACTATTATGGAAGATCCTCTTTAATCATTTACTTTATTTCTAAGATAGCTAGATGTGTCCTTAAAAACCAATTACTTATTATCATGGAAATGGTTTGTTCTATGTAGTGGTTGTGGGATCCTATAGGTGTAATCCTAAAATTTTTAAAGGCAACCTATAGGTAAAAGCCTATAGTTTCTATATGTAACCTATAGGTGGAATCCTACAGTTTCTATAGGCAACCTATAGGTGGAAGCCTATAGCTTGGCAGTTGTTATGGGTTAGAATCCCCTTTTGGTGTAGGTTACACAAGTATAATCTAATCAAATAAAAAGCATCATTAATCCATAACATAACATGTATATATTAACACACACATATAATCATTAATTCATTCATTTATTTACATAAGTCATGGATAGTTTTTAGGGATTCATATAGGCAAATGATATATAATTGGGTATGGATGAGGCTGTAAATATAAAAATTAGTGGACTCATCACACCCCCCTAATTGATGTATTTCTTGTCCTTGAGCAAGCCTTCTCTACATTTTGAATTAAAAAAATTTCCTAAAATCTAAGGGCTTAGTATAACCCATCCTTTTGAAGATATAAAAACTTTTAGAATCATCTATGCTTTTCCACCTTTTCTTCTTTGCTTCTCTGTCAGCTGGCACATTACCCTCCTAATCAAGAATTGGGAACCAAAATATGGGTGGATGAAACATCAACCCAAACCAACTTATCTTTCTTTTCTTGATAAGCTCAATGTACATATAGACTATGTGTATTACCTCTCTAAGGTTCTTAGGGGAATAAGGCTCTTTTATTTTCAAGGTGTCTGAAAGCTCTACCCATCTATGCAAATAGGAAATAAAAATTTGTTTTCCATCTCCCTATATGAATCTCAAGTAGTGGTTCTAGACCTCTACTTGTTTCTTTATGACCCATGCTCATGGAGTATATACATTAATAAAGGAAATCCATTCAACTATTCTAGCTTTTGAATCAATAGATTCACCCCTAATCATTAGGGTAGCCTCTTTTTATTTTTCTTGATATTCCTCAACCTATTTTTTATTCTTGTTTCATTTAGGATGTATGAGGTAAAGGAATTCAATTGTACATCCCCAAGGTATATATTGGGATTACAATTTGTGTCATGTGGCACATCATATTGATGCATGTAAAACTCACTTAATTGTGCATGAATATCAAGGTCAATATGCCTATAGATATCAAAGAAAGACTTAGAATCACATACCATGTAGGAATTGTCGCTATATATACTATCATATTTAAATTTGAGCCACATTTCCTCTAAGTATACTTCATATACTCTAGAGGGTGGTCTGTATTCCATTAACATCTTAGTGGTTTCATGCATTTAGTGATCTTCTCTTTCAAATAAGTGATCTTAGTCTCAAGATTTTCTAGGCTTTCTTTTAAATCTTCCTATTGCTCCCTTGATTTAACATACATTGTAAACCTTTGTATCAATTACTTGTGATAAGTTTCATCATTATTAAACTTTTCCTCAAGAAAAATTAAAAGGTCATAAATTTCCATTGGTTTAGTAGCTAAGAGGTCTACATCAATTACTTCCTCTATTATAGGTACTTTTGCAGTGGTCTTTGCAAGATAAAACCTATTTTGGAATGGTACCAAAACTAGAGTATTATCTATTGTAAGTTCTTCTAGAGGCACACTAATGCCATTTATAGGTAAGGTGGATGAAACTACTATAGTCACTTCTAAGGGAGATATTGCAAGCTCCTCCAATGTCTTTTCTTTGTTTGAATCTTTTTCTATAAATGACTCTATAAATTATACTACCCCCATAAGTGTTTCCAAGTTCTTTTTGCCTTTTAAATCTACTATTTTATTCCTCAACCTTTATATCTCTTTCATGGATGGTTTCAAAGTTTGGAACTCCTAGTCATGAGGAACTATGTCTTGCTCTGTTGTTTCTTCGATGGTCCTTTCTTCAAGCAAGTCTTCCTCTTTTATAGGCTGATATGAAATTATAATTTATTCTTCTATATACCCTATTTATTTGATCAGTTTCATGTCTTCTTCCCCAAATCTAGGTTTCTTAGGTAACTGCATTTCCTCTTCCTTTATAGATTCTTCTTTAGTAGACCACTCTGCTATATCAAACCCATCAAAGGTCTTACAAATTCTAGGCTCTATTTTATTCCATTCATCCTCACTAATGTTTACAGGTGAGGATTCTAGGGTTGTCCTTTGCCTTTTAATTCTATGATACCTCCTATGATGAGGTATATTTTTCTTTGATGTAGAGGGATTTTTCCTTTTAGTATTCTTTTTCTTTTTAAGAGGGGGAGCTATTAAAACTTGCTCTTCTTGTGTAACTAGTGATGGAAGAACTTCTTCTCTTTTTAAAGGAGCCATGGTGTAAGAATATATTATTTATGATGAAATAGTTAGAATACTAGAAGGAATATTCTTCCCAATTTGTTTTGGTGGACTTTCCTCCTTTGTGTCCTCAAGAGGTAGCACTAATTTTCTTCATCTTCTCTTGCCCATAACAACTACTAATGAAACTTTAGTGGCTATACGCTGACTAGTTGTACTAGTGTCTGTAGTATCCTCCTATGATATTTGTTGGACCTATCCCTTGGGAGATTCCCCCTCATTGTTTTCCTCCTCTTTTGAGGTTCACCAGTCTTTAAATTTATAAATTGGTCCCAGTTAAGGTCAGGTCTAGTATTGCTTATTTTTTATTTAACCAACAACTAGATTAGACAATGATGAGACAAATATTTCTCTACCCCACTTTGGTATTCTTTAGACATTTTCTTCAAAATATTTCATAGGTGTTTTGGGATATTAATGGTCTTACCATGTCTTAAATGATTCAAGAATTTAAATTAGAGAGTATAGATCAAAGAGTATCTTCCTTCACATGATAGATATTTGATGATATACGAGGCCACTTTTCTCCAAGATAGGAATAGACTCAGTATCTCTATACCTCCTTTCTTTAATGCTAGCCTTTCATTGTCTTCATAGAACTATTATTGAGATAGTTGGCCATTAGGTTTCTCTTCTTAGTTTCCCCCTATTCTTGGCAGCCTGGTAACCTGGCTTACCAATTCTTTTGTAACTAGAAATGTGATGCCACATACTGTCACCTATTTCCCTATAAAAGTTAGAGGTTCTAAAAAATATTATCATTTCTCAAAATAGGTAACCCATCCAACCATGTTGAAGATGGCCCAGCTATCTAGGTGTCCTTGCAACTGCCTATGGTTTGAGAGTTCCCTTCTCACTACTGAACCTCCCATTCTAGTTAGTTTATCTTCCTGTCAATTTTTTCAAATAGATATCTCTTCAAAACACCCCATTTTACCTTCAAATTATTTCTTGTAGTGAAATAGGTTTCTTTGCTAATGATAGTTTTGGTTACAAGTTACAACAATGTCTATATTAGGTCTTTGTTTGAATAAGCTATGATCTCAAAGTGGAAAGAAATAAAATTGATTGTTTTTCCCTATTGTATTTTTGTGTAAATATGGGCTTTCAATTTTCATGCATATATTATCATGTGATTGATTACCTATGACATTCTTCCCTCCAAGTGAAGTGTCATTCATCCCCAAGTGATGTGGTACATGTAGGATACAGAGAGCTATGACAGGGTCATTATGAAGGTGTGAATGGTGATTTGGCATAGCTCATGACAAGACTCGATGAATGATGTTTTAATGATTAGATATATTTTTTAATATAATGTATGTTATATTAAAAAATAAATTGAGTTTCTATGGGTAAAAAATACACCGTATCTTTTTAACCATTTATTCTTAAGGTTGTAACATAAAAAATTTACATGTGAGTGTTTGCCAGAATGGAAGATTAACTTGTTGTTTTTTCATGCAATTATTACCCTATTATTCATGATTTTGATGTATTGTTACCTTTGGGTAATTATGTAATCATAATATCTTGTCTTTCAATTATGCCCTCAGTAACATGCATGCAATAATGATGACTTACAAAGGACTAGAGAAATGGTCTTGTTGTGGTATGAGAGACTATTTCCATCCTTCCACAAGGTGGTTGTCGTAGATATTTATTTTTTATCCAAGTCAGATATTTTTTGAACATGGAGGAGGGTGGGTGATGGCATCTACTGCTCTTGATCTTCTTTGTATGAACTTGTTGATGGCTTGTTTCTCTTTTGTCTTAATCTCAGTGAATGATGATGTTTACTAATAGAATCTTTGTTTAGTGAACTTTTAATTTGGAAATTATCTAGTTTATCAAACTAGGGACCTATGCTCCAAAAAATTCCCAGATCTCTCCTATTTTCATAGTGAAATTATTTTCTAAGAAGTGACCAAAAGCTGAAAATGGTTCTTTTGTGTCCTTAGAGCCAAAAATTTTAGTTTGCAACACTAAAAATGGAGATTAGAAGTATATTCATTTGTTTTTTCACTTTATTTTTTATGATTATGATCATTCCTTAGTAATATTTGAATTTTTTGCTCTAATATTCCTTCACTCCTCCTATAGCTTGTCTGGTGTCTTCCGTGAATTTCTCAATAACCTATAGCCAAAGCCATAACTCATAATTTTTCATAAATTAACCTTCAAGTAATAGAGAGGTGTGTATAAGGGTTAGGCTGTACCTATAACAACCATAGGTTGAGCCCATAGCCACTACAAAGTTATGCCCAATAATGATGAAGGTACCTACAACAACTAAAAAATAGCCAGTATCAACTAGAAGAATTCCTTCATTGACAAAGGTGTATATAGAAATGGTGAGGGTGATTTTAGTAAATATAGAAAATGTATATCTATAGTAGTTATGAAGATGTCCTCAGTAGCTCCAGGGGTACCTACAACCTTATTTTTTTAGAGTTGTTTCTTGCCTATAAAAACTACAAGTTGAACTCATAAATACTAAAGATTGAGGCTAGAAGAAACTATAAGGAAATATGTGTTATAAGAAGATGTGTAGTTTTACTCAAAATGATTCTATATTATCCATTTTTTGTTTTTATCCCTAAATATCTATCAAGTTATTTTTCTATTTAGGCCCTTTTTATAGTTTTGGGTAGCCAACGAGCTAGTTTTTTCCTAGAAACTACCAACAACGCCCAAAAGTGTTTTCATTATTGGATTTTTTTTAATTCTAACTATTGCCTATAGTATAATTTTTATTCTAGGTCCTTGACATATCAGCTATGAGTTTGACTGGTCAAATAATATGCAAAGATCTCAGTCTTCATGCTAGAGGAGGGATATAATATCCTCCTCTCCTTCATCTACTTGTTGGTTGGTTTTCCCTATGGATAGTGAGAAATCATGCTGATCCAACACATCATTGAATCCATTTTTTAATTACTTACATACCTGCTTGATAAATTCTTCTTAAATAAATGGTTTTTAATACAATTTTAGCTTATTGCCATTGACTAGTAAACAAAATCTTATCAGATCAATGGTCTAGAGTTGCACTACTCCATTGTCATGAACATGCTAATTTCAAATGTACCAAGCCATATGATTTAGATTTTACCCTTATGATCCTTGTATTTTGAATAAAAAACAAGGGTCTAATCTCATGCATTAAATTATCTAGTTTTAATGTACCTATCATGCCATGCAATCTACTATTGTTGTATAAATTATGAGTTCTATAGTGCCTTATGTCTTTATTCATCTAAGGCATTAAGTTGTAGAAGCCTTTCTTTCTATGTTTCAAATATATCCATCCCAAGTTATAATGATGTTTGTAAGGTCTTGTACTCAAATTTAATTGGCAACATAGGTTTCTACCTATAGACAAACTCATATGGGGTGAACCATGTAGTGGTCTTTCACATGATTATGTATGTCCAAATAGTTTTAAGAAGTCTAGCCTCCCAATCCTTATGGGATAGACTAAAAATCTTGGTCAAAATATTTTTTCAACTCCCTATTTGTGACTTCCACCTGTTCATTATAACGTGGATGATATGGAGTTGATTTATTATGTCAAATATCATATTGTTGGAACAAGGTGATAATTAAACTGATAGTAAATTATGGTCGTTGATCAATGACTATTTCTCATGGCACACCATATCTTGTGAATATCTATTCATAGAGTAAAGATACCACCTTTTCATCCCTAGAATGTGTAAGAGCCTTTACTTCCATCCATTTAGTGATATAACCAGTACATACAAGGATATACTCTTTGTTGTTTGATTTTAGATCAAAAAATCTTACAAAATCTAGGCCCCATTTATCAAATGGTTCAAGCACCATTTAAGGTTACAAAGACATCTCATCCAAACATGTGGGTCTCCTCATATGTTGACATCTATCACAACAAGTTGTATACCTTATTGAATCTTGATGGATTGAAGGCCAATAATACCCTCTATTCAAAAAAATTATTTTTGAATGCTTGGATGCAAAGTGTCCTCCATACGGTTCATCATGGTAAGCTTTGAGAATTATATAAATTCATCTTATCTAAGACATATTTTGATAATAGAGTCAGGCTCAGTATAGAAAAAAATCTACATAGCCAAGAATATTTGCCACTTTTTTGAATCAAAGCTTTTTTTGTTTAGGGAGGAAGTGCTATGGAAGTAATCTTGTTACAAGTTAGTTATCAATATCAACATACAAAGGTGTGGTGAGGGTGAGGTAGAACAAGTGCTTATCTATAAATGAGTCATCCACTATGCTATTTTCTTGAGGGGATTGTAGTCATGATGGGAAGTCAGCCATGACATTATCCTTCCTAGGCTTATCTATAATAGTTAGATCAAATTCTTATAATAAAAGCATCTATCTTATCACTCTACTTGGGATTTCTAGTTTATTCATAGGATATCTAATGGTTGCATTGTCTATATGAAAAAAGACTTGGTACCCTTTATATATTGATGGAACTTCTTGATATTATAAACTACTACTAAGAAATCTTTTTTAATGACCGTGTAATTTAATTCTGTTGCCTGTAGGTTCTTGCTTAAAAAATATATGGCATAGTTGAGTACTTCATATTTTTGGTCGAGTATAGCTCCCAAGGTAGTATCTGAAGCATCTATGTGAATATGGAAGGGAAGCTTCCAATTAAAATCATGCAGAACTAGAGTTGTGGTCAATATTTTCTTCAATTATTTGAAGGATACATCACAGGTAGGAGTTCATATGAATTCAACATCTTTAGTCAGGATAGTAAATAATGGTGTTTTTACTTTGCTAAAATTATTGATAAATATTCTATAGTAACTATCATGTCCTAAAAACCTCTTGACATCCTTCTATTTTTGAGGTATGGGTAGATTTTTTATTATGCTGATTTTTAGAGGGTCAACATTGAATCTTTCAATAGATACATGGTGGTCTAGGACAATGCCTTCTATTATTAGCATGCAACATTTCTTATGGATTAAGGATAAATGGTTATCCTGACAACATTTTAATACTTTATTCAAGTTCTTTAGGCACTCATCGAATGTTTCTCTATAAACAATGAAGTCATCCATGTAGATTTCTACACATTCAATGTTTAGATCTAAAAAGATACTCAGGATAAACCTCTAGAATGTTGCAGGAGCATTGCACAACCCAAAATATAATACAAAATAAGCATAAGTAATCTAAGAAAAAGTGAAGGTGGTATTTTCCTAATCCTCAAGAGAAACTATAATCTAGTTAGAATCACTAAAGCCATCCAAAAAGACTATTTTTTTCTTACTAATATGTCCAGTACCTGATCAATGAATGGTAGATGAAAATGATCCTTTTTATTTGATGTATTAATTTCCATATAATATATTCAAACATTCCACCCTCTAATTTTTTTGGGTATAATTATCAATGGTGAAACCCATTCACTATCTGAGATGGGTATATCAATCTAACGATCAAGAGTTTCTATAGTTCTACTTTGACTATTTCCATAAGAGCTAGATTCATCATATGTTGTGTCTATTTGATTGGTTGGAACTCATATTTTATATAGATGTGATGTGTGCATGCTTCTAGGATAATTCATTACATATCCTCATAATCCCATGCAAAAGCATGTTGGTTTGCATGCTACATGATGACTAGGCGCTTTTCCTTATTTGACTCCAACTTGCTATTAATAAGAAATATTTTTCTTAGATAAATTTTAATTTTATTGCAATTGATTTCATCATTTATAAATTATTGATGGATCTGATTTGGCTATAGCTATGAGGTAATAGCTGATGGAATATTTTCTATACAAATGAAAAAAAATTATCTTTTGCTTAGAGGTTGGTAAATGGGTAGTTTATACATTGTAGGTTGTTGGGATATTTTGGATTAGTTTGGTAATAATTATAAAGAATATCTAAGAGAATTATATCTTCTTCTTGATCAACCAAGTTGCATGCATGGTTTATGGTGAATACTAGAATCAAGGGAGGCTAGTCTGCCTCATCTTGTTTAAGTTATAATATATGCTCTAGTTCTAAAGATGACTGTGCTGGAGGATAGATGACCAACTTGTTAGTGTGGTTGCCATTAGATATCAACATGTTACCTAATCTGCATCTGATGAAGGCATCTATTATGGTAAGCCAAGGTCATCCTAATATGAGAGGGTATCTACTCAAACTAGACTTTGGTTATAACATAATGAAATCTATAAGATACTGTCAAGAATTTACATTAATGACAAGATCTTCAATAACTCTTTTTAGTCTGACTATAGACCTTTCAATCATTTGCAAAATTGTAGATGTGAGATGAATATTATTTAGTTGTAACTTTTTCATAGTTTCAATTGTCATTACATTTATTGAATCCCCTACGTCTATCAATGTATTGAGCACCTATTAGTCATAGATCTTGACTATTATTATTAGGCATCCTAGATCTAAATATTTCTTTGATAGGGTGTTTCTCAACATAATGTCTACCAACTAGGAAATCACATGCATTTTATTTGGATCTTTCTTCTCGCTTCTAAGTTTGCGTAGACATAAGTCTCTTAAAACTTTGGAATATATGGAAAAATCCTTGATGGCCTGGAAGAGAAGAATTTTAACATAGAGATTCTTGAGCTGCCCTATGAAATCAAAGGCTCAGTTGTATGGTGCTAAAGGATAAGATGTTCTAGAAATGGTGAGACTACTTCATTAGTGACTTTATTTATTGGTTCAAAAATTTATTATGGTGGTGAAAGTGGGTTAGCATGATCTTCTAGAGTTTCTCAAGTTGTCTCCATTATTATGGGTGGGGCTAAGGATGGTATAACTCTTCTTGAATTTAGGTGAACTTAATTGATGTTCATCTTATATGTTGGGTACTGAACATGTTCAATATTGAATGTCAGTTGTACTAACTTATTTACAAAATTTTGTATGGGTTGGGTAGGGAATTGATTAAACATGGGTGTATATTATGTATTAGGCATAAGACCAGGAGGTTTTTGTTGTTGTTGAGGAAGGAATTCTCCTTGATAGTTTTCCCAAGGCTAATTAGGTCTCTAGGGATACTACCAATCTTGTATCCAAGGTGGGGATACATTCTATGGAAGCTACTAGGAGGTAAAGGGGTGGATTGTCTGAGGTGGCTGTTAGTTAGGATTATGAGGTGGGATGTTCATCTATGGACTAGTTCAATTGAGAGTAGTATTTACAAATTATGAATTAAAAAAGATGGAATTTTCAAAAGGTGGATTTTGTATCATACTTGAATAATATGGTCATTGAACCCATGGCTTTATTTTTTCAACAAAAAAACTTAGTCTCCATCTCCTCTTATAGCGTGCAACTCTACTATTTTTGGTTTTTTAGCTATGATGTTAACTACTTTAGCTTAAACCTCATGACACCTATAGTTTGTATTTTTCTTCTTACATCTAAAAAATAAATGGTCAAATCTTGATCCAAGGTTGCTTGTTTTTGCCTTGTGTGCAAATTGTTGGAATAACTATCATTGATGTCAAAGGTCTAACATTGGTGATAAAGGCCCCATTGCATTTAATGATGTTTTTAATATTCATATCTTGGCTAATAGTTATTTAATATTAAAAAATATATTTTTGGTTGCATATAAGTCAAAAGAGGGTCCATGGAAAAGTCAAAGAGTCATGGGGTAAAGACAAAAGAGGAATGGGATGCATTTTCTCATGAAGAGTCATCTTGAGGAATTCCAAGAGTCACCATGTGAAGACAAAAGAGGGCATGGTGCATTTTTCCATGAAGTGACACTTTGAGAAATATAAAAAGTCACCAAGATAAAGACAAAATAGGAAAGGATGCATTTACTTATGAAAGGTCACCATGTGACTTTTAAATGCAAGGATACGAAGGGTCATGCAAGTTTGGCACTATTTTTCATGAGGATTGAAGGGTCACAAAGGGTGAATGCCAAAGGTATTTTTGAAAGGTATAAATAAAGGCTTTATAAGTCATTTGTAATATGAAAGAGAGTACATGGTTTTGTAATTATTTTAAATAATAAAAGAGGAGAGAAAAGCAAGAGATATTGTAGAGTTCTATCATTTGTTGAGTAAGCAACATTAAGAGATAGTTGTATTTTATACACAAGAGGGGTTGGTACTCCTATGGGTTGGTGCTCATGTAAGTTGGTGCTTGCAAAAATTTTAATTTGAGTTGGTGCTCATTCATATACTTGAGATTATTCTCCATGGTTTTCCTACTTTGGGTTTCCATGTAAAAATATGGTCTCTCTCTCTCTCTCTCTCTCTCTCTCTCTCTCTCTCTCTCTCTCTCTCTCTCTCTCTCTCTCTCTATTGTGTGGTGAATATTATTGTTTTAGTTTTATTGCATACCTTGAATGTGTGATTAAGTGGTTAAATAAAAGAAATCAGATTAAGTAAAAGATATATAATATATTGATTCACCCCACCTCTCAATATATTTCATGCTTAACAATTGGTATTAGAGTAGGTTCCTTTTGAAGAAGTTTTATAGCTTGAAGGTAGATTAGTGAAAACATGATGGCTGGATCGCATGAAGGTTTTTATACAAATAAGGTGCCTTTGTTTGATGGGACAAATTATTCTTTTTAGAGCATAAGGATGAAGACTTATTTGATGGCCCTTAGATTCAACATTTGACAAATTGTGGTGGAGGAATATGAAGAGCCACAGACACTTGTAACTACTCCAACAAAAAAGAAGGCAAGTGAAAATAATGCTAAAGCTTTAAATTCTATTTTATATGGTTTATGTGA
Source organism: Torreya grandis (assembly GCA_037957365.1). Classification (NCBI taxonomy): domain Eukaryota; kingdom Viridiplantae; phylum Streptophyta; class Pinopsida; order Cupressales; family Taxaceae; genus Torreya; species Torreya grandis. The sequence goes on along the minus strand of JARHVA010000215.1, from coordinate 901,571 downwards.
ATCAAAATTTGCTAAAGTTATGCAATGTAAATTTGCTTATGAAAAATGGGTAAAGGTTGAGAATATTTATAAAGGTGATAGAAATGTTCAATAATCTAAGCTTCAAACTTTTAGAAGACAACTTGAGAGTTTGAAAAAAGAAGAGAGAAAATATAGCAAGTTACCTTTTGAGAGTTGATCAAATAGTTAATCAGATTCAAGGTCTTGGAGAAAAGTTAGAAGAGTTAATTATGGTACAAAAAGTTTTGAGATCTCTACCATTGAGATATGATGCAAAAGTCTTAGAAATTGAAGAGGTGAATAATTTAGCCAAGATAAAAATGGATGAGCTACATGGTATTCTTACAGCATATGAGATGTAGACCAAACAAGATAAACCCTTAAAGAGAGAAGCTACTTTCAAGACATCAAAGAAAGAAAAGACTAATATTAAAGAATCAAGTGATAGCTATAGTGATGATGAAGATGACAATGGATCTTTATTCATTCACAATTCAAAAAAAGGCACATATAAATATCAAGGAAAATTACCTTTTAAATGTTTTAATTGTAGAAAGATTAGACATTTTGTAGCTAAGTGCCCAGATAAGGGTAATGGTAAAAATGAATAAGGAAGGTCTACATACAAGAAGAATTTTAAAAGAAAATTCAAGAAGGGATTCGAGAAGAAGAGTTTGTATTCTAAAGATCCTATTTCAACTAAAGATAGTGAATTCAATGATTCAAAAGAAGAGATTCTATTCATGGACATACATGAAGATGCCTCTACAAGCAAAAGTAAAAATGATTAAGAAGAAGAATAGGATGAAGTTAAAGTGAATTTAGAAGGACAACTCATTTGTGCCTTAGAAGAGTTAAAATCTCTAGAGAAGAAGAATTGAATATTGAAGCTCAAAATTGAGAAAAATGAAAAGAAGTTAAAGGAAACAATTGAAGATCTACAAACACACTTTGAATAAGCCAAAAAGAATGAAAAATATCTAATGACACAATTGCAAAAAAATAGTGAAGAATGTAAAAGGTATGTTATTGAAATTGCTTCTTTAAAACTAGATCTTGAGAAAATAAATAAAGTAATCAATGATAGAGTAGCCAATGATTAAAAATTTGAGAATATCACTAATATGTTAAATAAGATATTATAAAATCAAAGATCAATGTCAAATAAGATAGGTATCAGATTTGAAAAAGAGAAATGGGAGGCCACTAATTTCAAAAACAAGGTTAACATAAAAAAAAGAAAGAGCTATGTTGAAGCTCTTACAAAAGAGGAAATAAAAAAGGAAGAAGTTAAGAATATAGAGGACATCTCAAACAAAGAATGCTAGAAGAAATAGAGCTAAAAAAGGAAATTAGGTCAAAGATACATAAACAGGTCCTATTTTTATGGTTATTATTTTTATAGTAATAGATATAGTCATAAGAAAATAGAATGTCAAAAAATGGATAAAAATATTAGAAATAAGGAGAAGGAAACTCATGAGGAGTCAAGCAGAAGCCACAAATATTTTGTTCCTCTACCAAGATTTAATGAAGAGGCCATAATATGTTACAAGTGTAATAACTTTGGATACATATCTTGGTATTATAGAAGCATGTTCGAGTTAGTTAAGAAGTACCAGAGTTTGAGGGATCCATTCATCAAGAAGAAAGTTTAGATAGGTTCATGGCAAAATAAACAACTTGAAAAGTCTATGTTGGTCCAAATAGCTTTGCATGTAATAAATGAAGAAAATCTATGGTTCATTGATAGTAGATGTTCAAGGCACATGATAGGAGACAAGAGTAAGTTCATAACCTTGAATAAGATCAATGGTGGCACAGTGAAATTCAGAGATAATACTACTACCATAATTGTTAGAAAAGGTAAACTAAGTTTGGATAATGGTAGACTAAAACTGAAAATGTTTTGTATGTAGAAGGCATTACACATAATCTTTTGAGTGCAAGTCAAATGTATGATCAAGGGAACACACTAAAGTTTTATCCAGAAGGTTGTGAAATTAGGATAAAATATTCATATGTGTTGGTTGTAGATGCTCAGAGAATAGGTAATAATTTGTATATGTTATTAGGTATCAAAGGTCAAAGATATTTTTTGATTCAAATTGAATAAAGTTGGATATGACATAAGAGAATGGGACATATAAAATTTGATAATCTTATCAACATCAGAAAAAAGCAAGCAGTCAAAAATCTTTTAAAGATTTCAAAGCCATCCAGTATGTTTTATGAATCTTGTCAGCATGGGAAGCAGGCCAAAAGGAGGTTCAAAACAAAAGAATACTCAACCACTCAGATGTTAGAGCTTGTTCACACTGATTTGTGTGGACCTATGAGAACTCAAATTAATCAAAGTGAGAAATATTTCATGTTGCGTATTGATGAATTTTCATGTATGATTTGGGTAATGTTTTTAAATAAAAAATTAGAAGCTTTTAGACACTTCAAAGCATTAAAAGCATTAGTCAAGAATGAAACTAGGTTGAATATTCAGTGCCTAAGATCAGATCAAGGAGGAGAATTCATCTCAGATCAATTTATTGAGTTTTATGAAGACCATGAAATAAAAAGACATTATTTAAAAGACAAAACTCCACAACAAAATAGATTAGTTGAATAGAGAAATAAAATAGTTCAGGAAATGGCAAGGACAATGCTAAATGAGCATTATTGAGAGTCAATAGTGACAAGACTCCTTATGAGTTATGAAAAGACAAACCAGATACATTTGATTATTTTAGAGTTTTTGGTAGTAGATGCTTCATAAAGAGAATAAGATGGAGCACAAAGAATCAGTGATCCAATAGACATTCCTAAAATTATTGAAGAGGAAGATTTTAAAGAATTAGATGAAGATGAGAAAGAGAAAAAAGACACCAAAACCCCATCTAAATATATCTAAAGAAATCATAATGAAAGTGACATCATCGAGGATATAAATGAAAGAATTTGCACTAGAAGAATGATGGTAAGTGAATCTAAGCAAGTTAATTTCTCTTTATTATCCAAAATTCAGCTTAGAACTTTTTCAAAAGCTAGATATGATAAACATTAGGTTAAGTCAATGGATGAAGAATTAAATTAAAAAAAAAATGATACTTGGTAATTAGTGCCTAGATTAAAAGATCACAATTTGATAGGAATAAAATAGGTTTATAGAAATAAGTTGAATGAAAATAGATAAGTAACTAGAAATAGAAAAAGATTAGTATGTAAAAGAAATGCTCAAATTGAGGGAATAGATTTTGAAGAAACTTTTGCACTAGTGGCAAGGCTAGAGGATACTAGAATGTTTCCTACATATATAATGTTTAAAAATTTCTAAGTGTTTCAGATGGATGTCAAATCTATCTTCCAAAATGAGAATCTAGAAGAAGAGGTCTACATTGAGAAACCTAAGGGATTTATTCTCTCAAATATTAGTAGCCATGTATACAAATTGAAGAGAACACTATATGGATTAAAATAAACTCTCAGAGCTTGGCATGCAAGACTTGATAAGTACCTATAGGATCAAGGTTTCAAGAGAGGATTTAATGATAGTAATCTCTACATCAAAATAGAATGTGAGCATAAATTTATTATTGTGGTATATGTTGATGAAATCATTTTTGGAGGAAAAATTGAAAATATGACAAAAGAATTTTTTGATAATATGCAAAAATAATTTGAGATGTCTATGCTTGGAGAATTGTCATTTTTCTTAGGATTGCAAATATTTTAGTCAAACAAAAGAATTTTCATATCTCAAAGTAAATATGCCAAGGAAATGTTTAAGAAATTTAGTTTTGATGATTGTGCACCAGTTGGCACACCAATGAGTATAGAAAACAAGGTGAGCAAGGATGACAATTCACCTATTACAAATCGATCTTTGTATAGATATATGATTGGTAATCTTTTATATTTGACAACATGAAGGCGAGACATCATGCATGAAGTAGGTATGGTTGCAAGATATTAGTCATCTCCAAAATATAATCATGTTTAGTTGGTGAAGAGAATATTTAGATATATCAAGGGGACATTAAATTATGGATTATGATATCCCATAAGAAGAGTTTTCACTTTGGTTGCTTATACAAATTTAGATTGGGTAAGTTTTTTTGGATGACATAAATAGTATAAGTGGAGGATATTTCTTCCTCAGTGATAGCTTAGTATCATGGCTAAGCAAGAAGCATAACTCAATATCATTTTTTACATCTAAAGCAGAATATATTACAATGGTATTATGTTGTACTCAAGTGCTTTGGATGAAGCAAACTTTGGAAGATATCAAGGTAAAATATGACGAAGTTATTTCTATTTTTTGTGACAACACAAGTGCTATTAATATTTTAAATAATCTAGTGATGCATTCAAGAACAAAACATATTCCCATTAGATATCACTTCTTGAGAGAGCAAGTTGCAAATCAACATGTTAAGATAGAATATATTAGTAATATAGAGCAGATTGTAGATATTTTCATAAAGGCACTACCAAAAGACACATTTGAATATCTATGAGAGAAGTTGGGAGTAATTTATTTTACTTCCTACCATTAAGGATCAACATTAGTTGAGGGGTAGCTAAGTGTTAGCTCTAGGATAAGCACTTTGCCATTGATGTCAAAGAGGGAGAAGAATAAAAATAGGTACAGGTGTAAAAATAGGTATAAGGAATAGGTACAAGTTACTATAGTAAGGGGGAGTTATTGTATGTTTTTTAGATAGTAGTATGTGTAGGTTTTAGGATATGGTAGTTCCAGTTTGAAGTTGCCATCAATGATAAAGATGGAGATTGTTGTAAATATTGCCATGATGTCAAAGGTCTAGCATTAGTGATAAAGGCCCCATTGAATTTAATTGTGTTTTTAATATTCATATCTTGGCTAATGTGTGTTAATATTTATTTAATATTAAAGAGTATATTTTTGGTTGCATATAAGTCAAAAGAGGGCCCATGGAGATTTCAAAGAGTCATGGGGTAAAGACAAAAGAGGAATGGGATGCATTTTCTCATGAAGAGTCATCTTGAAGAATTATAAGAGTCACCATGTGAAGACAAAAGAGGTTATGGTGCATTTTTCCATGAAAGGACACTTTGAGGAATATGAAAAGTCACCAAGATAAATACAAAAGAGAAAAGGATGCATTTGCTTATGAAGGGTCACCGTGTGACTTTTCAAATGATAGGATATGAAGGGTCATGCAAGTTTGGCACCATTTTCCATGAGGATTGAAAGGTCATAAAGGGTGAATTCTAAAGGTATTTTGGAAAGATATAAATATAGCCTTGAGAAGCCACTCAGAATAAGCAGGAGAATGTATGGTTTTGTAATTATTTTATATAATAAAAGAGGAGAAAAAAGTAGGAGTTATTATAGAGTTTTATCATTTTTTGAGTAAGCAACATTGAGAGATAGTTTTTTTTTAATACATAAGAGGGTTTGGTGCCCCTGTGGGTTGGTGCTCACAAATAGTTGTTGTGTTGGTGCTTGGAAAAGGGGTTGGTTCTCTTGCAAGTTAGTGCTTGAAAACTTTGTAATTTGAGTTGGTGCTCATTCATATACTTGAGTTGCTTGCTCAATCATACATAAAAATATGGTCTCTCTCTCTCTCTCTCTCTCTCTCTCTCTCTCTCTCTCTCTCTCTCTCTCTCTCTCTCTCTCTCTCTCTCTCTCTCTCTCATGTGGTGCATGTTATTTTTTCAGTTTTAATTCATATCTTGAATGTGTGATTAAGTGGTTAAAGAAAAGAAATTAAATTAAGTAAAAGATATATAATATACTGATTCACCCCCCTCTTTGTATATTTTATGTTTAACATAGGATATCCAAATAGGTGGTCAAGTGACTAATGATATCCTATTTCATGTCTTGTAATAGGTTACTAACTTCAAATTTTGATAGGTCACTTGCGGCTACTAGTGGAAGCTTACTGCATTAGACTTTGTTTATGGTAGATATAAAATAATTTTTTCTCAACTTTTGATGTCTATGAATGTCATTTGATAGATATCTCCCCCACTAATTAGGTCCAAGGCTTCTAGACAATCTTCTCTAACTCTTTTTAGGAAGATGAGTTTTAGAGGCTTTTCTCTTAGTGCACTTTGCTAGAATTTTTGTACACGAAACATGAATCATTCAACGTAGTCTTCCAAGGATTCATCCCCTTCTTGAGTCATTCTAAATATGTCATTTTTATATAATTTATTCATCATTCATACTCCTAATACTTAACTATAAACTTTGTTTTCATGTCTTCCCAATTATGGATTGAATTACTACCTAGTCCCATGAACTAGCAAAGTGTTGAGTCTTTCAGGGTGGTAGGAAAAAGTTTCAATTTATGTGCATCCTACCTATAGTCATAGCTTATACAAAGGATATAAAATTCAAATAAAAATGTGTCTGGGTCTTCTAATAATGTACCTTTGAAATTGGAGAAGGTTGAGGGTGGGATATTTTTCATTTGTGTTATGCCTGTTGCATATAGAATAGGAAATTCAAAAATAACTATGTCTAGATCTTTTTTGTTGTCTAAAAATTCTCCTCTATTCATGATGGTTTTTTTGTGATATGGATACCAAAGGTACTTATGATCATGCCCTCAAATTTTGTATCAGACCCTTAGTTAGCATGATAGTAAACATTTATCTGTTGATCCACAATATTTTTACTAGATGAAAGTATAAAGACTCTCTTGAGCTTTCTTTGATTTATTAAAGAAAGCTTTGTTGAAATGTTGTTATGATGTTACTTTATGGAGTGTTTGGTTAATGTAGTTTTTCCCCTTCATTTCTTCTTACTAACTCAGCTAATACTTCCTCTGTTTATATTTCTTTTTTATATCCAATACTATTTTTTTTGTAAGTTGCCAACTTTTGTTTGTGGTGTTTCCTTCTTAAAGAGCCCTCTGGATTATGGTATATCCTTAAAAAAAAAGTTATTGTAGGTACTTTTGGTTATTTCTTGGTAGCAACTTGTGACTCGTTTGGTAAGAATCTCCTTCGAGAATCTCTTTTTCTTTGCATAAACATTTGAGCCACTCCTTCAACTATCCTATCCTTTCTTGAAAAGGGTTAATTTATTTCTTTTCTCATTTATGTTTCAGAGATTGTTTAAAAATGAGTAGAAATAAAATATATAAATTGAAAAAAATGAAGGAATGTGGAAATCAAAACAATAAGAATTGAAATTTTATCTCTAGAAAGTAGTAAAGTTAGCTAATGAAAGCAAGAAATGAAAGCAGGGAAGTTACTCTAAAAAGAAGGAAATGAAAGCAAAAAAAAAAAACTCTAAAAAGTAGAAAATAAAAGCAAGAAAGTTAATCTAGAAAGAAAAAAAATGAAAGTAGGAAAGTTTCTCTAGAAAACAAAAAATGAAAGCAGGAAAATTACTCTAAAAAGCAAAAAATAAAATCAAGAAATGAAAGTAGTAAAATTAATCTAGAAACTAATAATTAACAACTTCCCTCGCAATGTCACCAAAATGTTGGTCAGAATTATTACCCAATAAATACCATATTCTTAAATTTACTAAACATTAATTATCAACCCAAGGTATGTAGGATTTTCAAGGATGCCAACACTATATATGTATTATTGATTCATAGGCTAACTTAATTACTGGTTTTAGTATAATGAAATTATACTAATTTCATCATATATATATACAAGGAAATTATTATAATAAAATGTAGATATTCTTCACACTTATGATTCACACATGCATCACACTTCATATAATCAAACTAGTAATGAAATTAGCTCATACAACACACTTTAATCGAAGATGGGTCAGGATCTTCACTCCAACTCCTTCTGAGAGGGCCCTCCTCATTCAGAATTGAGTTTCAATCCTTCTCCAAGAGACTTAAAAAAACTTCTTACAGAATCAATCTTTTCATTAATCAAATATGTAGCAATTAAAGATTTTTAAAGTAGATTAAAATAATTCAAAAATTAGAATGTAATTACTTTATACAATTCCTCCTTATAATCTAATCTAGGTTCTACCATTAAATACATAAGGAAGTTTATTAGCTCCAATAAAAAAAACTAAACTAGGGAAGGTAAAAATACTTTGAAACTAACCTAGTCAACCTTTAGGTGGTTTCTAACTTAACCTAACTGGGTAAAGGACAATATATGTTGCTTTGCTATTTTGCTTCTTTTTTTCCTTTCAATTGTCCTTGTCTTATTCATCCCTTGACATCACATCAAATTTCTACTTCATGTGAAGGTTCTGTATAGTTATTATGGAGGATCCTCTTCAATCGTTTATTTTATTTCTAAGACAACTAGATGTCTAATTAAAATCCAATTACTTATTATCAAAACAATGGTTTATTCTATGTAGTAGTTGTGGGCTCTTGTAGGTGTAAGCCTATAGTTACTATGGGCAACCTATAGGTGGATGCCTATAGTAATTATGAGAAACCTATAGGTTAAAGCCTATAGTTGTTATGGTAAACTTGTAGGTGGAATACTATATCTTGATAGTTGTTATGGGATGGAAGCCCCTTTTGGTGTGGGCTTCTCTATAAGTGTTGTGACCAAGAAAGATTCTTATAATCTTATTATACCCTTCAAATGTTTTTTAAATAAGGTTACACAAGTATAATCTAATCAAATAAAAAATATCATTAATACATAACACAACATGTATATATTAATGCACACATATAATCATTAATTAATTCATTCAATAACATAAGTCATGGATAGTTCTAGGGATTCATATAGGCAAAAGATATATAATTAGGTATGGATGAGGCTATAAATAAAACAATTAGTGGCCTCATCAGTGGTCATAGTTTATTTAAAGGATCTAGGGATGACAAACATTTTGTGCATGATATTGTCTAGCAATTTGAGTTGGTCATAGGCATGGGAAGAGATGATATTGATATCAATTCCCCCATTGATCATAACCCATTTGATGTGGGTTTGGTTGATATAGGTAGTAATAAAGAGATGGGGATCTGGATCCTCAAGGTGGATATAATGTATTTATAAGTCCTTGAAGGTTACAAGGATGGAGATTTGGAGAGCACCTATGAAGGCCTCTATAGGTTAGGAGTCTCTTGGTCTAACCTTAATTGCTTGCATAACCTCTATCATGGCTTGGTGATGGTGAGATGAGGTATAAATGAGCTCATAAAGGCTCATCTTAACTGGGGTCTAGTAGAGTTGCTTAAGAATTACCCTCTTGGTGGATTTAGAAGGGTTATCCTCAGGGGTGCTTAGGATGGTCACTTTGGGCTTAGGTAAAGACAAAGAGATTGGGATCTGGTTTGGTTTTGGATGAGAAGATGGGTATGTCCATGGAATAGAAACCTTGGTCTTCCCTTTATTTATTTTTTATGATCGTGTGACCACATCAATGTTGTGGATAGAAGGGAAAAATGTGATAAGAGATTGGGTAGGTTCTTCATCACTCTGAGGTGAGAGTGGAGGATTAGGTATGCATTGACAAATGGTTGTTGGGTACAATAATAGAGGAGTTAAGGGTAGTTCATCTAATAATATATCATTTTCATCATAGAGCTAGTGGATAATGACTTAGAGAGATTTGTAGTTATTTGTATCATGTCCAGTATCCTATGATAAACACATACATGACTTTCATTATACTAGGCTAGTTTCAAACTAAGAGGATCAAAAGGTCTTATAAGAAGTAAGGTGAGTTAAGAGGCTTGGAGAAACCTTTGAAAAATGGTTGAGTAAGATTTAGTCAAAGGTGGGAAGGGTTTATAGGTTATGGTTTTGGTTGGGAAGTTGGGTGATTTTATGGTAATTGGTTTGGTGAGAGGGGGTTTCAGCAAGGTAGTGCTCCTAGTTAATGGTTTTCGTTTGGGTATGTTGGTGGTTTAAGGGTTTAAGGTTGATATTTTAGTTATTGGTAATTTGGGAAAGACCTAAATATCAAATAATAAGTGAGCCAATGTAACCAATAATGATGGGTGACATATGTTGAAAGGAGCTTATTTCTTAAGTGAGGTTGAGGGATGAAGCCCCAAGATAGAAGGCAAGGTAGAGGGAGGTATAATCCTAGCCATGTGGCCTTTTAATGGTTTCACCTCTTTGGTTAGTTTAGGTTAATGATTAGGTATAGGTTTAGATGTGGTTAATTCCATTTTTAAAGATGGGCAAATCAAACTCTATGTAGGGAAGGCACCACAATTTGTGAAGGGTTTGGTTGACAGTTTGATTGCTTAAGATATGATTGCCTTGGTTGGTTGAGAGGGTGATGGACTATTAGAGGTTTTGTTTTGTTTAATAAGAGGTGAAAATATTATGGATTAGTTGGTTAAAGGGGTGTTGGAAGGTTTAGCTTTATTGGCATAAGGGATCCCCAAGTGTTACCAAAAAGTGGCTCATTCCATATCTAGTCTTGTGATAAAATCCAATTTTTGAACTAGTTTATAAAAAGGTCTATATAATAGTCTCATTCCCTAAGTAGTGGATATAAAGGACAAGTCCATAGTTTGGGGAGGATGGTTGGTGGTTTGGTCAGTTTCCTCAAGTAAGGGATGTAAAGTTGAGATAGGTAGTTTTTGCATGAGAGGTGTTGGTGAAAAGCCTTTTACTCTAGGGATGATGTCCATAAGAGTAGTGGTTTATTTAGTAGTTAGGGGAGATTGTGAATTAGTAATAATTGCTTATTTAGATATGCTAGTCGAGGGGGTACTTGATGATTCTAAAGCCTCTATGAGTGAAGCTAGGGAGAAGGGAACATCTTTAGTTTAGGTGTCTAAAAGAGGGGGAGGTGAATCCACCACCCTGGTCCATGAGGTGGGGGAAGAGAAGGCAAATTAGATGCTTGAATCTTCATGGATAAGTGTATCAAGAACCACACTGACCATGTGGGTGTTGTGAGAACATTCAGCTTGTGTGTCCTCACTTTTGGTGGGGGTATGGTTGGGAAAAGGATGCTTGAAGATGTCAAGGGATTGATTTTGGGGGATATTGGGGTTATATAATACAAGTTCCCCCTTATCAAAGAGGTTTTAAGTAGCATTATTAAAGGTGATAAATCAACTAATGTCATGTCCAATTACTCTATGGAAAGCACAAAGGTCATTCTCATTATACCAAACAGGTTTGGGGCAAGAAGAATTGAACTATTGTGAAGGTTTTATGGGAGGGAGCTATATGAGGATAGCTTTTAATAACTTATCTAAAACCAAGGTGTAAAATTCTCCAAGTGGAGTCAACTATTTTTGGTTGTTTTGGTTTGTGTTCTTTGCATTTTGGTTGGAGGTAATGGGAGAATTTTGTTGATTGGCATTGGGTGGAGGGGTGGTTTTAAGGACAACTGCATTTGTAGTTCCCTTACTCTTGGTTTTAGTATTAGCTTGGTTGCCTAGTTTGGAAGAAGAGGTTTCATTGGTCTTGAAGGTAGAGTTATTATTTCATAACTTTAATTTACTGTCATCTATGGCTTAGTTCTATAGCTTATGTGCCATAGTAAAAGCCTCATCAAAAGTTTTGAAGCTTTTGAGACATAGTGTAGAAGATATATGTTTGGTACAAGTCCAAGCATAAAGTTCAATAAGGTCAAGTTGAGGCAAGGAAAATGAAAGCTAATTAATAAATCTTCTCTAATGAGCGACAAAATTGACAACAGATTCATCATCAAATTTCTTGATAGAATAGAGGTTGATGATGGAGACCTTCTTGGAAATTTTAATGAAAAAGTGATCCAAGAAGACATACACTAGTTGGGTGAAGGAAAAGATTGAATTCTTGGTAATGACACTATACTAGTCAAGTGTTAGACTAGATAAAGACATGGGGAAGGTTTGAAGAAGGGCATCATCAAAAGAAATTATGTAACATGAATGCCTAAATGCTCTGAGGTGTTATTGGGGATCTTCCTTGTTTTAAAATTTAATAAATTTTAGAAGTTCCCACTAAGGAAGATAAGGTTTGATGGGGATAGAAGGATGGATAGGTTTACTATAAATCTAATCATAGGATAGGATGTTATGAGCCCCTAAAATTGATGACTTGAGGTTTGTCATGTTATCCATGAGAATCTTCATTAAGTCAATTTGAGGTGGTGCACCCAAAGGATTATAAGGTGCATACTATAGTTATGGTTGAGTGATATATTGGTAATTAGTTTGTGGTTGAGGGGCTACCAAATATTGGAATGTGGATGTTAGAGGTTGGGTAGGTGGTATATAAGGGTAGGTAAATGATGATGGTTGGGTAGTGGGTACATACCCTTATGGGTTAGGGATGTATCCTAGGTTGGGCATGATGGGTACCTGTTGAGGGATTCCTTCAGGTTGGGTATGGATGGTAGTTTTGTTGGTGATAAGAGGCAAGGTAGTGATATTTGTACTGATGGGGGGTGAAGTAGTGGGTATGGATACCACCAAGATTGATAGGGGGTAGGTTGGTAGTTCTAGTGGTAAGTTCTCCAATAGTGAACAAAGTATAATGGGCTAATGGTTGGCTCATTCCTAAGGTGGAGTCATTGGTAAGGGAGAAAGGTGTAAGGCTAATAGTTGGTTAGATAGGTTGGTTTTTAGTTGTAGCATCAAAGGGGTTAGTAGATGAAGATGTTTGGGTAGTCAAAGGTTGGGTGGTGACCATGAAAATAGAAACATCCTCCATAAGGCGAGATGGCATACCATAAGGAGGATCTTGAGATGAATTTAAAACTAGGGTATGGTGAGGGGAGGTGTTAAGGTAGTGCTGAAGTGTAATTGGGTTATTGTCCAAAAAATTGGTAAATTCTATGTCTCCTTAGAAAAATACCCAAGGAAATGTAGGGCTTCCCAAAGTATGGGGTGAGTCTTCTACTTCAGAGATTTACTCCATAGATGAGGAGGTAGAAGAGGTTGATTTGAGTGATGGGTTCTGCTCTACTAGGTCTCTTCGCTACTTGTGAGTGAGAAACATGAAATAAAAGGGGAGAAATTACAAGAATAAACTCACCACTCAAATAGGAAGAAGATAAGAAAAATTATCAAGGAATTCAAGATACACACTATAAAGTACATTTAAGCCTAGAGGTTAGTTTTAATCTCACTTTTGACTTATGCCTTAGTTTTAAAGAAGTATGTGACTCAAAGTGGCTTATATAATAGGTATTATAGAAGTAATCTATGGTTGGTTTTGGGTTTTTTAGGTGTTCAAAATAATATGTATTGGAATTTTATACATGGCTTGGTATTGGGGCCTACCCCCTCACTTCACACACCACAATGATAATGGTGTCAGGTACTTTGCCAATATATATTGAATTCTAGAGATTATACTCAACCAGAGAGTTGAGTTGATTCTTACCTTGGTAATGACCTCTGAGTAGGATTTTCAAAAAAGGTTAAAGTGACCACTAGGTGATGAAATCCTAGTCAAGCCTCATCTCAAATTATTTTGATGTTTAATTGATGAAAGTGGTTTGGCTAGTGTGTGCAACAAAAATGTTGCTACAATAAGATTACTGTGATTTAATTCAAAGTGAACTAATGTTAAAAGAAAGAAATGGATGTAGTTGATTTTAAGCACAAAATAAATTTCAATTTCAAATATGAGCATAGATAAGGAGAAGAGCATACAAATGTAGATTAAAATGTGAGTAAAGACTCTAGGTCCCATCAGGCATGCCAGAATGTTTCATGTAAATTTTAGCTTAAATTATAAAGAAAGAGAGAAAAAAATTGATAAAGGCATGGTTGAAAAACCTATTTATTTTTGCACACATTAAACCAAAATATTATGAAGAGCTCATATTTGGCTTGGGAGGAAGACCTGTAGATAAGAAAGAACTAAAACAATCTTGTTTGTTAGATAGATAGTTGGGTGGATTTCCCAGTGATAGCTAGATCCTGGAAACAAGATATTCCTTATGGGATATCAATCCATGAATTTTCAATAATTAATTTCACAAAACTGAAAATAAGATACTTGCATCAATAGTCAAAAGGTATTAAAATTGAACACAAGAGTCCTTGCTTAGAAAATAGACCAGAAATGATCAAATTAGTGATAAACTAATTAATACTAGTGCTAAGCAGTTTGGATATGCTTAAAAAAAAATTGAAAGAGGTTTGTGGATAAATATGAACATAGAAAACTAGGTTTGGTTGAGGGTAGATGGGTGAAAATAGCTTGTTGGTTTTCACTACCATAGTGATCATCAGTGTTTATGGTAACTGTTAGTGGTCAAGTTGACTGTCAGTGGTTGGGGAGACCATTGTTGGTTGAGTCAACCATCGATGGTTACTATGTGAAGATATAGGTTATTAATTGATGAATAATGGGTTCCAAAAGATGGATTCTAAGAGATGAAAAAGGGTTGGGCTAATTTCAAAATGGAAATAAAGTAAATGAATATTAACAAATAAGTACTTGTCTTACCAGAAATTGATTCAGTGAGTGGTTGAAATAGATACCATGTTAGTGGAATCTAGGTTGATTTTGGTTGAATAATAGTACTTGAGAACTTGATTTAGAGATGATGGTGATTTAGCTCTTAATATGAGGGCTGAATTGTTGATGATGTTGATTTACCTGCTAAAGAAACTCCTTGAATACACAAGCTCCTAATAATTGTTGTAAATGGATTTCTCTTCAAAGATCCTCTCTTATTATTGGCATAAGAAAGAGTTGGAAGTCAAGGTGAAAATAGGCCATATAAATATAATTTTTCCATGTAAAGGCTCACAACAAGATTTAAATGAATCATATTTAGAAATGGTTGATAGATGATTGCATACTTTTGATTAAAGAGGTGCACCCTGACCATCAATGGTAAGGGTTTATTGAGGATGATTGTCAATGGTCAGGTCCTAAAAGAAAAAGGTGCTGAAGGCTAGGTTGAGCTAGTTTGTGACACTAACTGCAAATGATCTTGGTTAGGCTAGATTGGTCCCAAGAGGGTCTTAGTTAGTCCAGGGGTTTTTTCAACATTCGTAATCATAGTGTGCTTATTTTTGGTGTCTATACTTGGTATATCACTAATGGTCAATTCTATGACTTGGATGTACTTAGTTCTTACATAGAATATGATATTTTGAGGGGTAATGGTAGGACATGACAAGATTGTGGTGGCTTGGGGGCCTAATTGTTGTTGAATACTAGGTTGGGTAGATATTATTAGATTTGTTGGATTTGTCAATAGTAGTTTGGATTTGAGATAGGGGTACCAAAATAGGTTTCCATTTATAATTAATATGGGGAACATTATGAGTGGGATGGTAGCTAATTGATGAGTTGTAATTTATTTTTAGATTGAAATTATATGGGATCACAATCTTCAAGAAGTTGGCACCTATTTATATGAGCCATAAAAAAGCATCATCCTTATTTTTAAGTATAAATTATTCAATTTAGGCTCTACATGGATTGGGTTGATGTGGGGGTTAAGCTCATTTTTAGGATTAAGTTTGGATTGATTTGGATTTCAAAGCAATGTTGGATGATGATTAGTTGATTATTGGTTTTTTGGATTTAGGTTGAAACTAGTTTGGATTTGTCTTACTTAAATTATACTTAGGTTTGTTTACATTTGATTTGGATTTAAATTTATATTAAGAGAGATTAACTTAATTTTGAAATTGATATTGACTTTGAATTTATGACAATAGTTTTTACAATCTAACTTGATTTTGGACATTGGACGTGATTTAGATAGTTTGACATTGGATGTTGACTTGTTTTGACCTAGAATATTTGACTTAACAAGTTTGAATTTAGGTGTTGGGCATTTTAAAATTTGGATGTTGACTTATTTTGACCTAGAATATTTGACTTAAAGGGTTTGAATTAGGATGTTGGACCTTTTTTACTTTGAATGTTAGACTTGTTTGAATTTGGATATTAACTTGTTTTGACCTAGGATGTTTGACTTAGCATGTTTGACTTTGGATGTTGAATTGGTTTCAATTTGGATGTTTCAATTGATTCAATTTTTTTGTTTTAAGGATTCAAGTGGATTTGTTTGATTTATTTGGATAATGTTTGATTTTTGACTTATAGATTTAGATTTAGTTGGAATGTTTGATTTAAAAGATGTTGGATGTTTGACTTAAATTTGATTAGGTGTATTTAGGATTGTGTCTAATACTAGAATATCACATAAATATTCATGAAATCACATACCAAGAGCAATCCTAGATTAATCAAGTAGGTGTGTAACCAAATAATATCCCATGATAGAACACCAAAAGGTATGTGGTGGGTGATATTCAGGAATGATGTGTCATAATCACTATTATTTTATGTATGACTAATAGATCTTAAGCCAGGATGAACAATCTTATCCATGGGTTCCCTTGATATACCTTATAGTATGATGAATTTTAATTTTATATAAGAGGAAGATTAATGGGAATGATCAAAAGGGTGAAATCCTAATCTCCTTACTCCATGCATCACTGTCATCAGAGTGTTTCCAAAATATTGAACCTTATGAGTGTTGTCTAAGGCATATTAGAGGATAAAATACTCTCAATTCATGACACTAATAAAATAAATAAATACTTAGATATTAATGACATTATCCTTACCAATTTGTATACTATACAAAAACATGGGGTTGATCCAAATGTTGGGGGATGAAATCTAGTTACAGAACCCTACAAAAATGAAAATAAAAAAAATTAGTTATTTTTTATCATTAGAATTTCCTTTTGATGTAAGAGAGAATATAAAGATTAATTATTAGATGGAGGATAAAAATAAAATTAATCAAGTCATTACTAATCCTCAGGACATCTTTTAGCATAAGAGGAGAGCATGCAAGAACTCAATTACACCCCATACACACAACATAAAAGGAAAGAAAAACAAAGTTTATTTTAAGAACCAAATTGAAGGGTGTAAGTGTGTTTGTTTTGATATCATTGAAAAGAATAAATCTAAAAATTATTTTTATTTGGTTTCCTTTAGCAAGTGAAAAACCTGAAAAACTTGTAATAATATAAAACTATTAGCAAACCCACTAATAAATAGAGCAATCTCGCTACAATCTTGGAAACCTATTGATGATTTCTAGATAGAATACACAGTCAATTATACCACTACATAGTGAAACCGATAAAAAATAATCAAATCCATTACAGGCTGATAGATAGAGAATACAATCAATTATGCTACTACATAGAGTAAAACCACTACATGTATGAGAATCTGCTAGAATGTTGTTAAATAAAAAATAGAGGTAATTTCACTACTATGTAGAAATAAATTGCTAAAATATTGAAAACATAATGATGATTGATAAATAAGGAGCATAATAAATTCAACTAATACGAAATGAACTCGATAAAAAATGTGAAAATATAGATCACAGACTGATATATAGTGAATAAAATTGATCCCACTATTATAGAACATAACTATTATAGAATGTGAAAATTTGTTTCATGCTAAAAAATAATAATAAAACCCAATTCTAATGCTATACAATGTGAAATCACCATAAACCAATAAAAATCACTAAATACTAACAAACATAAAGTATATTCAATCCTACTACTACCCATAGTGAACCTAGAATTTACATTTGATAAATTACTGTTACATAGAGAAATTCCTCAAGGCACTTGGAAATATATTTTTTGATAGATTTTGGTTAGTTGTGACTCAAATTAACTCATTCATTTCTTAAATTATACCTCTAATTGTAATAAATTATAAGCAAAATAAAAATAAAGGATTTAGATGGGTATTTGTGTGTTTACAGGTCCCACACAACATGAAAAATTTATACACATAAGAAATTTGTTAATATAGTGAAAGTGTTAGAAAAATTAGAAAAGAGCACAAATGAATACTAAACAAACTTGAAAATTAGTACCATGGATTAAGCTAATATGGATTTAGGATACAATACCTTCACTTTACATAAATATAATATGACCCTCTTGGTATTGATTTGCTTGATTGATTATTGGTGTGGGTGCTCAATCGGTATTGTGTAGGTAAATGGGAAACATATCCCCTTATTGGATGCTACTTGTGTTTGATGTGTGATAGGATGATTGGAGGATTTATGCTTAAAATTAACATAAAGTTGTTATTCCTTGAATACTTGTTAGAATGAAGGAATGATTATTAGATTTATAGGATTTTATGATGAATGACAAATGTTGATCTAGATTCAAGATGAATGATGAAGGATGAGTCCTACTTCCCATTGAATGAGAGAGGATGGACATTTAATTATCAGAGTGGAGTGTTTATGATTATGTCATATTTTGTACATTGCATTAGATTTTGTGTGATTGCATGGGGATTTTATCTTAGAATTTACTTGCACACTTGCCCTTTTGCATTGGATTTTATGAATATTGTCTTGGAGAATAGATTTTGACTTGGGATTTGTTTATGTGATGTGATGACATCATGGATTTGAGATGGAAAATAAGAATATTTTATTTATTATAAATATAATATGCACATGGATTATCTTATCAATTAATTAACATGATTAATCAATGTGACTAACTAGGATTTTATTATTGGTGGGATGGGGGAAAATTCATGAATGAAATTAATGATTGTGATAGGGAGAATACTGATGAATAATATATTAATGATGGGATTGGGGTTTAAAAATATGATATGAGTATTATAAAATAAGGCTATGATAATTAAAACTAATAAGAAGTGTCTCATTTTAAGTGTCTACATAAAGCATAAAAGGATTTGATAATACTTTGCATCACATGAATGGAACCATATCATTGGAATATGCACATGGATTATCTTATCAACTAATTAACATGATTAATCAGTGTGACTAACTAGGATTTTATTATTGGTGGGATGGGGGAAAATTCATGAATGAAATTAATTATTGTGATAGGGAGAATACTGATGAATAATATATTAATGATGGGATTGGGGTTTAAAAATATGATATGAGTATTATAAAATAAGGCTATGATAATTAAAAATAATAATAAGTGTCTCATTTTAAGTGTCTACATAAAGCATAAAAGTATTTGATAATAATCTGCATCACATGAATGGAACCATATCATTGGATGTGAAATTATGTCCTAAGATGCTACTTACTACCTTCCATATTATTCCCAATCAATTACATTACATCTTGATTTTTGGGATATCTTGGATACATAATATGAAATTATTAACTTCAATATTACATAGATGTATCATAT
Source organism: Torreya grandis (assembly GCA_037957365.1). Classification (NCBI taxonomy): domain Eukaryota; kingdom Viridiplantae; phylum Streptophyta; class Pinopsida; order Cupressales; family Taxaceae; genus Torreya; species Torreya grandis. The sequence continues at coordinate 882,429 of JARHVA010000215.1, read as the reverse complement.
TCATGAATGAAGGTTATTATTATATAAAACCAATAGATGATGACCCTTTAATATATTTTAAGATGACTTGATCTATTAATGAGAATAAATCACAATAAAAAATAGAAGATCATACTATCATTCCTCTATTAAAACCCATTATATTAGATCAAATGGATACATATGAGATGGGTTAATCAAGTACATAACTTAACTTTGAACCAAATATGAGAATTAAATAAGATACACAAAAAACATTATAAAGTACCATAGGACAAGAGGAGAAAATACTAAATCTCACTCTTTTGGTAAATTCTAAATATCCTAATTTCATATTTATAGGTTATTATGATAGAGATGATGATGATATACAATATCTAATACATTAAAAATTACATAATCTCAATTTCAATCCTATCAATCTATATGAGTAGTTGTCTTATAACATGTTCACATCTATTAATCTAGGGCCTACTAAGATTAATCATATAATAATAATGTTAAATTTTCCATTCATTAACAATATAAAGACAACAAAGGAAAGGATAAAGTTAAATATAATAAATGTAATTAGATTTAAAAAAACACTTGTTACAGTATTAGTTAACATTAGAAACAAAATAAAATTAAAGCTTTATGTCTAAGGGTTACATCACTTGAAAACAAGATTACACATGTTCAAAACCCTAAGCATGCTACATTTAATTGCACCATTGATTCCCCACTATATAATTGTAGGTATCAAAATCTTCCCTCCTAGGAATGTGTTCCAAGACATAATACATCTATATTAATTGGTTCAAAAAATGTACACTATGTGAACAAGAATCCAAGTAACATTCTATGAGATATGCATCAAAACAAATTAGGCAATTTGCCTCTTTCATGTCCCAAGAAGATATATAGATAATATTATGCTTATTATAAAATTCATGGACATCATACAAATAATTTTTTTTATTTCAATAAAAATATTCAAAACAAAGGCATGATTGCAATGAGCCAACTAACCATGATAATAATAAGGGAAATACATTTGTCTCACGATAAAAAAAATTCATAGTAATTAATACTAGACCCATTTGTAAAAAAACCAATTAATATAGAGTATAACCTATTGTACATAGGATCTTGGATATCTCACCCTTTCTATTATTCAATCTTGACACATGTGTACATGTGTTATTTTGTATTGATCATTCTTATAGCCCTTGGATTCTTTCTTACATTGCCTTTGTCTCTTGATTATTATCGTCATCTAGATGACCCCAAGTATTATTCTAAAATGATTTTATTTCACATTTTTTGCAACTTCCATTGATCTTACACGTTCATATAAATCTATACATACATATTACATGATTACACAAAGATTTTTTTCCATTGGGGATATATAGATCCTCATCTTAGTATAGGTTATTGAGATACATTTTTTCAAGTCACATATAAAGTGGGGACATTTATTGTAAACTTTGCTTGACACATGATTCATATTATTTAGATACCTCATATTTTTCTATTTTTTAAACTATTCACACTTGGCACTACTTAAATATTTTTGATAAATCAAAATTTAAAAAAAATTAAAATTAAAGAAATGAAAAAATCATTTAAAACATGTCAAAAAGGGACATGAGCATGACATGATTATTACATTACACTATCTACATGTTTTATTTATCATATGCTTGGTAGATGACATATTATTTTCATACACACATGCATTTCATGATATATGAGTGTGATGTAGGACATACATGTTGTGTTAGACTTTACTACACCAAGTTGCCATGCCAATACCAAGGGCATCTTATTCCATAGGTTTCACTATTAAAAGTTAAATATTTATATAACCTTATACCATATTGAACTATCTATATTTATTACATATTTATTTTTAGGTACTCATATCATACACAATGCTACATGGATATGCTATTATATTATTATGTGACATTGATACATATGGATGGTGTAGACTAATTTTTAATTTTTCTATGTTTCAATGATGTTTCTATACTCTTGAATGGTAGGTTATTTTTTTATTGCCTATTTGTTGTGTCCTTTTGGCCTTGTTTGTGACATCTATATGTCCCTTAGCTTTATTTGATACAAAAAAATGTGTCTATTATTTGTGACATATTTATGTCCCTTGGCCCTTAGTCTTGTTTCTTGTGACATCTTCATGTCCCTTGGTATTATGTGTGACACTAACTCTTGTTCTTGTTGATCTTGTTGAAATTTGAGTTGTGACATGATCCATATTGCAATTTCAATGTGTATTCTTTATAGACATCTAATTCCTAACACCATTTGTGTTGAAATTTTCAATCTTACTCGAATTGCACTCAAATGTCCAATTTAGATCAAAATCACTAAAAATACATTAAATGGTTCAAAATTTTCCTATACAAGTGATGATTTAGGCCAATTTATACCTAAATTGGGCAATGCATTTTATGTGATTCTTAACTTTGAACAATTCATTTTGAGTCAAAATGATAATTTCGCCTTCATGTGCTCTAGATCACTCTTTTTTTCTAATCATTAGTACACATCACATACCTTTGTTATTTTGTGTTAGAAAAATATTAAATAAAAATATGGTTCCAACACATCTATCATCACCTTCCAATTCTTTTTGAGTCAAATTAAGATCCAGTAATATGACTTTCTGACCATTTTCATTAATTGGGGGCTAATTTCCAAAGAATTATACAAATATTGATTAATATTGTTTAAGGCTAATTAATTAAAATCAAGAGATTAAGTGGATTTTACATAGAGGTTATTGATTATTTCAATAATAGAAATTGATTCTCAATATCTACATCACCTAATGACATCATCTATGCGGTGGCATCCATAAGCCATAAATGCATAAAATATCTAGATTATGGTTATGCATGCCTAATTAATGCCTTTTCTCCCAAATTGACATGAGTATATTTATGGATTTAATTATAAAATTTGGATTAATCCATGACCACACATCTCAATATTGAGATGGATGGTCATGGTTGATCTTAGACTATTTCCAAAATCTATAAATAGAAGGGCATAAAACACCATTTCTTAAGCTAAAAAATTGTAGAGTTATAATGTAGAACTATCTCCACATCCTTTTGTGTTGATCATTTGTGTTTTTTGCAAGCTTAATTTGATAGCTAGATCAGAGATTTCTTCTATTGATCCTAGGTTATGCATAGTGTTATTAATGTAATGGAAGAGAAAATAAGCCATTGTTTATAAAGATAAGATCATTAGATCAAGGGGAGAACATGCTTGGAGCTGCTCTTGGGTGGTGGAATCAATTTGGGAAGGTAACTAGTATTATTTTCTTTCAAATTGTTCTTAATTATCATTAGTAAACCCCGTATGAATAGGTTGTCTTAGATCTTCAATTCTTATGAATTATTTTGTGTTTTTTCATGAATAATGTTTATGACCTAGTAATTTGAATCAAGAGAATATGGTTAGTATGGTGTTAGTTCCAAAATGAAAACAAAATAAAATAAAAACACTAATAACATACCATCTCTAGGACTAAACACTAGGGAGAGCTTAGTTAAAAAAAACAAATGACAAACACAACTACAAAGTAAGGAATAAAATATAAGAATTAATTTACCTTCCTTGGATAATCCAAATTCCTTTGTAGTGGTGGCTTGCTAGACTTGTGCTCATGAAGTCTTCATCAAAAGAGGCTTGGCTATCTCCTTTTCTCATTGACACCTTATGGCTTTGGCTTCGCTTGGCTTGGAATAAATTTAGAATAGTAACACTAATTTATTGAAGCTTTTAGAACTATTTGTGCATATTAACTTTGAATTATTAAGTCTTAAAATTCACGTGGTGAGGCCTCCTATTTATAGATTTTTGAAAATGTCTAGAATCAACATGAACCATCCATCTCAAGATTGAGATATGTGGTTGAAGATTAATTCAATTTTTAGAATTAAGTTTAGAGTTATCCTCATCATGATATTGGAATAAGGGTAAATTAAGAGGTATGGAGGGCATCATGGAAGGCATTGATGAGGCATGGAGGGCATGAATCCTAATATTTGTGACATTTATGGCCTAGGGATATCTTCCAAAGAAATGAGGTCACTTGATGATGAAGATATTCAATATTCATTTTTAAAAACAACTATTCAACAAGTTTTCATGGAATTCTTTATTAGGCCTTGATTTGGGTTAATTAGCTCTTAAGCATGTTTAAATACTTTGTATGCAAATTACTCAAATTGATTATAATGTCTTGTTATTGGTCCAAAATTTGATTGGATTAGAATTGAAAGGTGATGTTAGATAAATTGAAACCATATTCCTATTTAGGATGTTACCAATAAAAAATAATGAAGGCACATGTCTTGTGTAATAGATTTGATAGAAAAGATCAATCTAAAGCACCTAGGTGCAAAATTAGCATTTTGACTTAGAATGATCTGATCAAAGTTAGCTAGCCCATAAATTGCATTACCCTATTTAATGATACCTTGGCCAAAATTAGCACTTGAATATGTCAGTTTTGCATCATTTAGCATGCTTTAGTGTTCTTAGGCCAAATTATGCATTTTGGGTGGAATTAGCCAGAATCTTGATTGGATGTTATCATTGGCCAAATTTAGGTGTTTACAGTTTACCCCTGTTTGGAAAGGCATTGCAATATATAATCATAGTAACATCTTCTCAAAGAATTAAAAGGTCTTGTATGCTTACAACTACAATGATAATAAACTAATTGTATGATGCCCCTTGAGGGAATGGTTGGCACAAGTAGGTCGGCAAACGGTCCCTCAAAAAGAAAAAATGAAAATGAGGGGACCAAAGAAAGGAAAGATGATGAGGTGAAAACATAATGATACTAAAAAAATAGTAAAATCATTGAGAATGCAAGTGGGACAATATATAGTGGTTTACCCAAAGGTGGTTAAAAGCATTGTACCTTATTAGTGGCAATGTGGTATGATAACACAATGATTTGCCTAAAGGTAGTTATAATCATTGAGAACATGGAACTGCCCTAGCTAGGATAGACAAAAAAGATAATAACATGTCCCTATATGGGGAAAAAAATTAAAGTGGTGACAACATAATGATTTTCTCAAAGGCAGTTATAATCATTGAAAAATGTAGGTGGGATGGTGTGGAATGATTTCCCCATATGTAGTAATAATCATTAGACCCTAATTATGGAAAACATGATAAAATTGGCTGAGGATGATGATAACTTAACAAAGAGGGTAATGATGAATTAGAATAACCTACTAATAGGGAGATTTGCATCTGAACGAATAAAGGTTGAAATTCTTTTGTGGTTAATTACTCTATTTGGGATGTTGATGCCAAAAAGATTCCACCATTGCTAAATAAACTTCTTGAAGCTGAGGTTTGTTATAACACATGTTGGTAGGCATCATGATATAACATCATAAGGAATTGGCCAAAATATGCAAGACTGACTCCCATAATCCAATTCTTAATGAAAAATAATGCACCAATGATAGAAACCATGATGACAATGTAAACCTATGAATATGGATGGATTCAAGTTTTAAGTGTGGGAAAGGAATCAACCAATGAACACACACAAATTAAATCAAGGAAACAATGCTAAAATTAAATAAATAGGTAGAAAAACAAATAAAATAAGTAAAAACAAACAAACAAATAACACAATAGAAACCCTATGAACATTACCCCTATAAAATAGGTGACAACTTAACAAATAAAAAAAAGGGGGAATAGAAGAAAAGGAAGGGGGTGGCTGAGTTGTTTCCATATGCACTGGGCAAGTAGACACTACCTACATAATTCTATGGATGTAATATCCAATAAAAAACTTCAAACCAAATGTAGTTCTCCTAGGGAATGGGAAGAATGTGATAACTGAAGAAAACAAATAAAATGGATATGAGAGAAGAAGAGGAATGATCTTAAAAAATGGCAAGAATGTGAGAGAAAAAGGGCAAAAAGGATGGGGAAACTAAATGATAAGTGATTTTGTTGTAACTTAGTAAGGGTTCCTAGAATCCTTAAGGCAAAGAAGTGGTCAATGTTTTTGTTCTTTTTTAATGATTTTTAAAATATTTTTGGAATTGTTTTAGAGTGTCTTAACTCAATCAAGAATAACGAGACACTAAATGGTTCAAACTCATAAAATGGCAAGAGCATGGCTCAGATTGCTCACAAAACAACAAAAGCGTACCTTAAGTCTGTTAGAAACATTATCATTGATGTCAAAGGTCTAACATTATTGGTGATAATGGCCCCATTAAATTTAATGGTGTTTTTAATATTCATATCTTGGCTAATATGTGCTAATATTTATTTAATATTAATGAATATATTTTTGGTTGCATATAAGTCAAAAGAGGGCCCATGGAGAAGTCAAAGAGTCATGGGGTAAAAGATGAAAGAGGAATGGGATGCATTTTCTCATGAAGAGTCATCTTGAGGAATTCCAAGAGTCACCATGTGAAAACAAAAGAGGTATGGTGCATTTTTATATGAAGAGACACTTTGAGGGATATAAAAAGTCACCAAGATAAAGACAAAATAAGAAATTATGCTTTTACTTATGAAGGGTCACCATATGAATTTTCAAATGTAAGGATACAGAGGGTCATGCAAGATTGGTGCCATTTTCCATGAGGATTGAAGGGTCACAAAGAGTGAATGCCAAAGGTAATTTGAAAATCTATAAATAAAGGCTCGAGAAGCCATTTGTATAATGCAAGAGAGTGCATATTTTGTATTTGTTTTAAAAGAGATAAAATTAGGAGATATTGTAGAGTTTTATCATTTTTTGAGTAAGCAACATTGATAGATAGTTGTGTTTTATACACAAGAGGGGTTGGTGCTTCTATGGGTTGGTGCTCACAAATAGTTATTGTGTTGGTGCTCAGGAAAGGGATTGGTACTCTTGCAAGTTGGTGCTTTTGAACTATGTATTTTGAGTTGGTGCTCATTCATATACTTGAGATTGTTCTCTATGGTTTTTTCCCACTTTGGGTTTCCACGTAAAAATCTGGTGTATCTCTCTCTCTCTCTCTCTTGTGTGGTGCCAGTTATTATTTCAATTTTATTTTATATCTTGAATGTGTGATTAAGTGGTTAAAGAAAATAAATTAGATTAAGTTAAAAGATATATAATATATTGATTCACCCCCCTCTTAGTATATTTTATACTTAATAATTGGTATCATAGCAGGTTTTTTTTGAAAAAGTTTTACAGCTTGAAGGTAGATCAAGAAAGCACGATGGCTAGATCACATGAAGGTTTTTCTACAAATAAGGCACCTTTGTTTGATGGGATGAATTACATTTTTTGGAGCATAAGGATGAATAATTATTTGATGGCCCCTGGATTTGACATATGGCAAGCAGTGGTGGAGGAATATGAAGAGCCAAAAACACTTGTAACTACTCTGGTAGAAAAGAAGGAAAGTGAAAATAATGCTAAAGCTTTAAATGCTATTTTATGTGGTTTATGTGAATCATAATTTGTCAAAGTTATGTAATGTAAATATACTCATGAAACTTGGGTAAAACTTGAGAATATTTACAAAGGTGATGGAAAGGTTTAGTAAGACAAGCTCCAGACTTTTAGAAGATAGTTCAAGATTTTGAAGATAGAAAAAAAAGAAAATGTAGCAAGTTATCTTTTGTGGGTTGAAAAAATAGTTAATTAGATTCAAGGTCTTAGAGAAAATCTAGAAGAATCAAATGTGGTTTAAAAGGTTTTGAAATCTCCACCATTGAGATATGATGCAAAAGTTTTGGAAATTAAAGAGATGAAGAATTTAGTCAAGCTAAAGATGGATGAGCTTCATGGTATTCTTATGACATATGAGATGTGGACTAAACCAGATAAACCCTCAAAGAGACAAGCTACTTTCAAGACATCAAATAAAGAGAAGGCTAAGATTCAAGAATCATGTGATAGTTCTAATGATGATGAAGATGATAATGGAACTCTATTCATTCACAAGTCAAAAAAGGGCATAGGTAAATATCAAGGAAAATTACCTTTTAAATGTTTTCATTGTAAAAAGATTAGACATTTTTTAGCTAGATGCCCAAATAAGGGTAATGATGATAATGAAGAAGGAATGTCTACATACAAGAATAATTTCAAAGGCAAATTCAAGAAGGGATTCAAGAAGAAGAGTTTGTATTCTAAAGATCCTAGTTCAGTCGAAGATAGTGAAGTTAGTGATTTAGAAGAAGAGATTCTATTCATGTCCATACATTAAGATGCATCTACAAGCAAAAGTACAAATGATCAAGAAGAAGAACAGGATGAAGCTAAAGTGAATCTAGAAGGAGATCTCATTTATGCTTTATAAGAGTTAAAATCTCTTGAAAAGAAGAATCAAAGATTAAAGCTCCAGATCGAGAAAAATGAAAAAGAGTCAAAGGAAATAATTGAAGATCTACAAGCACACTTTGAAGAAGCCTAGAATAATGAAAAAGATCTAATGGCATAGTTGAAAATAGTAAGTAAAGAATGTGAAATGTATGTTATTTAAATTGATTCTTTAAAAGTAGATCTTGAGAAAACAAATAAAGCAATCAATGATAGAACAACCAATGCTTTAAAATTTGAGAATAACACTAATATGTTGAATAAGATATTATAAAATCAAAGATCAATGTTAGATAAAATAGGTATTAGATTTGAAAAATAAAAAGAGGAGGTCACTACTTTCATAGAAAAGGAAAAAGGAAAGAGTTATCCTAAAGCTCTTACAAAAGAAGAAACAAAAAGGGAAGAAATTAAGAATACAGAGGACAACTCAAATAAAGAAGGTTGGAGGGAATAAAGCTATAAAAGGCAATCATGTCAGAGATACACAAACAGGTCCTATTTTTTTGGTTACTATTTTTATTATAATGGATATGGTCATAAGAAAATAGAATGTAAAAAAAGGGCTAACAATTGTAGAAATAAGGAGAAAAAAAAATCATACAAAGTCAAGCAAAAGCCATAAATCTTTTGTTCCTCTATCAAGCTTTAATGAAGAGGCCATAATATGTTACAAGTACAACAACTTTGGACACATAGCTCAATATTGTAGAAGTGTGTTTGATTTAGTCAAGAAGGACCAGAGTTTTAAGGCTCCATTCATCAAGAAGAAAGTTTAGACAGGTTCATGGCAAAAGAAACAACCTAATAAATCTATGTTGGTGCAGACAGCTTTGCATGCAAAAAATAAAGAAAATCCATGGTTCATTGATAGTGGATGTTTGAGGCACATGATAAGAGACAAGAGCAAGTTCATAACATTGAATAAGATCAATGGTGGCATAGTGAAATTTGGAGATAATACTACTACCAAATGTGCTAGAAAAAGTACACTAAGTTTGGACAATGATAGAACTAAAATGAAAAATGTTTTATGTGTATAAGGTCTTAAGCATAATATTTTGAGTGTAACTCAAATGTGTGATTAGAAGCACATAGTAAATTTTTATGTATAAGGCTATGAAATTAGAAGAAAAGATTTAGATATGTTAGTTGCAGATGCTCAGAGAACATGCAATAATTTGTATATGTTATCAGACATCAAAGGTCAAAGATGTTATTTGTGTCAGATTGAAAAAAGTTAGATACGAAATAGGAGAATTGGGCACATAAATTTTAAAAATCTTGTCAACATCAATAAGAAGCAAGCAGTCAGAAATATTCCAAAGATTACAAAGCCATCCAACACACTTTGTGAACATTGTCAACATAAGAATCAAGCTAGAAGGTCATTCAAAACAAAAGAGTACTCAACCAATCAGATGCTAGAGCTTGTTCACACTGATCTTTGAGGACCTATGAGAACTCAAAGTGCTCAAGGTGAGAAATATTTCATGTTGCTTATTGATGATTTTTCACGTATGACTTGGGTAATGTTTTTAAAAAAAAATTAGAAGCTTTTAGATATTTCAAAGCCTTCAAAGCATTAGTTAAGAATGAAACCAGTTTGAAGATTAAGTGTCAAATATTAGATCAAAGAGGAGAATTCATGTCAGATCAATTTATTGAGTTTTATGAATACCATGGAATAAAGAGGCATTATTTAGCAGCTATAACTCCATAGCAAAATGGAGTAGTTGAATAGAAAAATAGAATAGTTTAGTAGATGGTGAGGATAATGATAAATGAATCCAAGATAGTAGATAAATATTAGAGAGAGGTAGTTGATATAATAATGAATATTTAAAATAGATAATTATTGAGATTCAATAGTGACAAGACCCCTTATGAGCTATGGAAAGACAAATCAACAACAATTGATTATTTCAGAGTTTTTGACAATAGATGCTTCATAAAGAAAATTGATGAAAAACTTGGTAAGTTTGAATCCAGAGTAGATAAATGTATATTTCTTGGTTATTATTTCAAAATTAAATCGTATAAATGTTATAACAAAAGAACTAAGAAAATTATTGAAAGTGCAAGTGTTAGAATAGAAGAAGATGGAACACAAAGAATCAATGATCTAGTAAACATTCTTGAAATCATTGAAGAGGAAGGTTTTGAAGAATTAGATGAAGATGAGAAGAAAGATAAAAAGGACACCAAAAATCCATCCAAATATGTTTAGAGAAATTATAATAAAAGTGACATCATCAGGGACACAAATTAATAAATTTGCATCAAAAGAATGATGTAAGTGAATCTAGGCAAGTTAATTTCTCTTTGTTATCCAAAATTTAGCCTAAAACTTTTTTAGAAGCTAGACATGATAAGCATTGGGTTAAGGATATGGATGAAGAATTAAATTAGATAAAAAAGAATGATACTTAGGAATTAGTGCCTAGACCAAAAGATCACAATATGATAGGAACAAAATGGGTTTAAAGAAATAAGATGAATGAAAATAGAGAAGTAACTAGAAATAAAGCAAGATTAGTATGTAAAGGATATGCTCAAATTGAGGGAATAGATTTTGAAGAAACTTTTTCACTATTATCAAGGTTAGAGGCTATTGGAATTTTTTTTAGATATGAAATGTTTAAAAATTTCAAAGTGTTTCAGATGGATGTCAAATCTACCTTCCTAAACAAAAATCTAGAAGAAGAGGTCTACATTGAGCAACCTGAGGGATTTATTCTCTCAAATATTAGTAGCCATGTATGAAAATTGAAGAAAGCATTGTATGGATTGAAACAAGATGCTAGAGTTTGGTATGCAAGACATGAGAAGTACTTGCAAGATCAAGGTTTCAAGAGAGGATTTGTTGATAGTAATCTTTACATCAAAACAAAAAGTGAGTATCAATTGATTGTTGTGGTAAATGTTAATGATATCATTTTTGGAGGAAATATTAAAAAGATGATAAATTAATTTTTTGATAATATATAAAAAGAATTTGAGATGTCTATGCTTGGAGAATTGTCATTTTTCTTAGGATTATAAATATTTTAGTTAGATAAAGGAATTTTCATATCTCAAAGTAAATATGCCAAGGAAATGGTTAAGAATTTTGATTTTAAAGATTGTTCACTAGTTGGCACACCAATGTGTAAAGAAAATAAGGTGAGCAAGGATGAAGATTCACCTATTATAGATCAATCTTAGTATAGATCTATGATTGGTAGTCTTTTATATTTGACAACATCAAGACTAGACATCATGCATGTACTAGGTATGGTTGCAAGATATCAATCATCTCCAAAAGATAGTCATGTTTAGTTGGTGAAGAGAATATTTAGATATATCAAGGGGACATTGGATTATGGATTATGTTATCCCACAGGTTGAGATTTCACATTGGTTATTTATATAGACTCAGATTGGGTAGGGTGATTAGATGATAGAAAGAGTACAAGTGGAGGAGCTTTCTTCCTTGGTGATAGCTTAGTATCATGGCTAAGTAAAAATCAAAATTCAGTATCACTTTCTGCAGCTGAATCAAAATATATTTCAATAATTTTGTGTTGTACTCAAGTGCTTTAGATGAAGCAAAATTTAGAAGATATCAAGGTAAAATATGATGAACCTATTTCTATTTTTTGTGACAACACAAGTGATATTAATATTTTGAAGAATCCAGTAATGCATTCATGAACAAAACATATTACCATTAGATATCACTTCTTAAGAGAACAAGTTACAAATCAATAGGTTAATATGGAATATATAAATACTATAGAGCAGATTATATATATTTTTATAAAGGCACTACCAAAGGAAACATTTGAGTATCTACAAGAGAAACTGGGAGTAATTTCTTTTACTTCCTACCATTGAGGTTCCACATCAGTTGAGGGGGACTTAAGTGTTAGCTCTAGGTAGGGCCTTTGCCATTGATGTCAAAGGGGGAGAATAATAGGTATAGGTATAGGTGTAGAAATAAGTATAGGGAATAGGTACAAATTTCTATAGTAAGGGGGAGTTACTATATATTTTTTAGATGGTAGTATGTGCAGGTTTCAGGATGTGGTAGTTTCAGTTTGAGGTTACCATCAATGACAAAGGGGGAAATTGTTGGAAATATTGTCATTGATGTCAAATCTCTAGCATTATTGGTGATAAAGGCCCTATTGCATTTAATGGTGTTTTTAATATTTATATCTTGGCTAATGTGTGTTAATATTTATTTAATATTAATGAATATATTTTTAGTTGCATATAAGTCAAAAAAGGGCCCATGGAGAAGTTAAAGAGTCATGAGGTAAAAGATGAAAGAGGAATGGGATGCATTTTCTCATGAAGAGTCATCTTGATAAATTCTAAGAGTCACCATGTGAAGACAAAAGAGGTATGGTGAATTTTTCCATGAAGGGACACTTTGAGGAATATGAAAAGTCACCAAGATAAAGACAAAAGAGGAAAGGACACTTTTACTTATGAAGGGTCACCATATGACTTTTCAAATTCAATGATATAAAGGGTCATTCAAGTTTGTTTCCATTGTCCATGAGGATTGAAGGGTCACAAAGGGTGAATGCCAACATTTGAAAAGATATAAATAAAGGATTGAGAAGCCATTTGTATAATGTAAGATAGTGCATGGTTTGTATTTGTTTTCAAAGAGAACAAAGCAAGAGATATTGTAGAGTTATATCATTTGTTGAGTAAGCAACATTTAGAGATAGTTGTGTTTTATACACAATAGGGGTTGGTGCTCACAAATATTTGCAAGGAGTTGGTGCTCCTATGGGTTGGAGCTCACAAATAGTTGTTGTGTTGGTGCTCAGCAAAGGGGTTGGTGGTCCTGTAAGTTGGTGCTTGTGAACTTTGTGTTTTGAGTTGGTACTCATTCATATACTTGAGATTATTCTCCATGGTTTTTCTCACTTTAGATTTTCACATAAAAATTTGATCTCTCTCTCTCTCTCTCGGTGCAAATTATTGTTTCAATTTTATTGCATATCTTGAATGTGTGATTAAGTGGTTAAAGAAAAGATATTTGATTAAGTAAAAAGATATATAATATACTAATTCACCCTCCCCTCTTAGTATATTTTGTGCTTAACAAAGTCACTATAGATCTACCCTTACAACAAAGGAATTTGACTAGTGTAGCAGTCAATTCAAACAAAACATGCACAATTGGTAAAAAGGCATAGGATCACATAGGAAGTGGAAAGTTGGTACGTCAAGGCTTAATGTTACCCCTAGTTTTCCCTTAGGTGGTTATAACCATGACACAATGGCATGGATCAATGGTACTAATTTTCCCAAAGGTGGTTATAATTAGTAGCAATATCGATGGTAATAAATGAATAACAAATGAAGGATGTAACTACCAAAACCTCTATCACGTTATCCTAAAATATGATTTTTGTCTGAATAACTTGAACCAACTAATGAAATTGATTAGATACCTTGATGCTGAAAATGTGGAATGAATGGAAAAAATCAAGGTCAAATGGGCTAGGCTTTAAAACACACTAGGTTGATAGGTTGGAAGCAAAAAGTGGATATAGTGAAGAAGACAAATAAGGATGGTATCTATACAAAGAATAATAGTGATAAAATGGCATATAAAATGGTCCTTATAGATAATACACCTTGGTGCTCAAGCATAATACCACTTGAGATGAATAATATTCATTAGCTTAGGAAGTTCATCTCCATCTAGTGTGGTAAGCTTGTATGCTCTTAATCCATAATCTGTAGTAATGATGAAATGCCCTATCTATCTTGGTTTGAATTTCCCTTTATGCTTCTTCTCAACCATGGTATTCTTTTGGTTTTATTTAAGAATAAGATCACCAATTTCAAATGTTCTATACTTAACATGTTGATTATAGTGGCCTTTAATTCAATTATGATATGCTTGAAGATTGTTGATCACAACTGTGTATTTCTCATCAAGTAGGTCTAGCTCTTACAGGTGAGCTAATCGATCGTCATGATCATCCAATACATGCTTGAAAGAGATGCATAGTGAAGGTAATTCAACCTCAATAGGAAGGATGTCGTCAATACCATGGACAAGTATGGAGTGGATCCAATGGGGGTATGATGATTGGTATGATATGCCCAAAGGGAAGGGAATATTTGCAAGTGCCAATCACAACTGACATCATTGAAAATATTTTTGAGAATATTGACAATGGTTTTGTTAGATGCATCAGCTTGGCCATTACCTTGAGGTTAGTATGTTATAGAGAAATGTTATGTGATGTTATATTCAATACATAGTTGGTCTATATCCTTATTCTTGAATGATCCTCCATTATCAAATATAATGTCAAAAGGGATATCGTAGTGGAAAATGAGATGGTTGAAGATGAATTTGTAAATTTGCTTTCCAATCACGTAAGTCAGGGGTATAGCTTCAATCCACTTAATGAAATATTCAGTGTTAGTAAGGATATGTTTATGGTTGTTAGATGAAGTGGGGTTGATCTTCCCAATGAGGTCAAGTCCCCATGTAGGAAATGGACATGGTTTCAACATCAGTTTCAAAGTTTTTGCTAGGGCACGAATTAGATTAACATGTTGTTGACATTTATCACATTTTTTTACATATGAAGTGGCATCTACATCTATTATGGGCCTATAATAACTAGTACACAAGATATTTTTGGATAGGTTTACCCCATTAACATGAGCTCCACATACTCCTTTTTGAACTTCTCTTAACACTAGTGTAGACTCTACTGAAGCTAAATAGTGAAGCAGAGTTCCATGAAAACTACAATGATAAAGGGTGGATATAAGTAGAGTATAACAAGTGGAATGATGAATAAAGGCTTTGGTTTGTTTTTGAGATAGGTTAGGTGGTAGAACTTGGTCATGAAGGTAGTTTCAAAGGTCTGAGTACTAGATAGAATTAGGAACAATAATATCATAAATCATTGCAACGATTGAAGGTTCATGAGCTGGTGCTAGTAAATTCTAAATAAGGAACTAATACTCTCTAGCTTTATCTATTTGTTGAATCAGAGAACCAATAGTAGCCATGGCATCTACATTTCTATTATTAACCCTTGGTATGTTCTCAAACTGAATGTTGGTAATTTTTTGTTTAAGAGTGTCAACCATGGCTTTATATGAAACTAGCTTGTCATCTTTGGTCTGATAATGATCTATAACCTGATTGATGATTAACTAAGAATCACCATAAACTTGGAGATGAAATATATTACAATACACTGCTTATCGAAGTCCTCCAATAAGTGCTTCATACTCAGCCATATTATTTGTACAAGGAAAGATGATTCTAAATGATTTAGGGATTAGATATCCATGTGGTGTAATAAACAATAGGCCTACCCTTGAACCATGTGAAATGAATGAACCATCAAAATATAGCTTCCAAGGCTACTCCTTAAGGGTTGTGTCAATGATGGGCATGATGGATTCATCAGGAAATTGAAACATGAGTGGTTATGTATCTATGAGAGGTGTTTTAAAAAGTTGATTTATAAGAACTTGCTCTTTGATTGCCTTCTGATTGACATATTATATGTAAAAATTATTGAGAAACATGATCCATTTAGCCATTTTACCTTGAATAAATGACTATAGTATTATCACACAACATGTAATGGCACAATTTATGAGCTATGAAGACCATAACTAGACAATCTTTTCCAATAGGTGCATAGTTATGTTCATATGTAACCAAGGTATGACTGAGGTAGTATACAATATGATCTTTTCCATTGTCATCATGTTGAGCTAGGAGTGCCCCCAGAGCATGGTTGATAGTTGATAGGTATAACAAGAATGGCTTTTTTGGTATAAGGGGTAATAAAATGAGTGGATTAATAAGATAGGATTTGAGTTTTTGAAAAGTTGTTTAGTAAAGATCATCCCAATGAAATATAACTCCATTATTTAATAGGTGTGTAAATTGATGGCACTTTTCTACTAACTGAGAGATGAAGCATCGGATTGATTGGATCTTACCCTAAAAACTATGGAAATACTTTAAATTGGTTGGTGGTGGCATCTCAGTTATAACATAGACTTTAATTGGATCAACTTCAATACCTCTATGAGACACGATGAATTTAAGTAATTTGCTTGAAGTTACACTAAACAAACATTTATTTGGATTGATTTTGACTATATACTCTTGTAATCTTTCAAATATCTTATGCAACACTATTGGATGGTTGACCTTAGTTTTGGATTTTCCTAATATGTCATCGATATAGTCTTCAACAATGTCATGCATCATATCATGGAATATGATAGTCATGGCCCTTTGATATGTAGCTCCAGTATTCTTAAGGCTAAATTTTATTACTTGATAACAAAATATTTCCCATGGAGTGGTGAATGATATTTTATGTTGGTCTTCTGGTGCTATTCTGATCTAGTTGTATCCTAAAAAGCCATCCATGAGTGAAAGCATTTTATAACCTACAATGGAGTGGATGTTCATGTCAATATTAGGCAAGATAAAGTCATCTTTAGGATAAGATTTTTTGATGTCTTGAAAATTAGTACAATTTTTGATCCCTTCAAGCTTTTTACTAATAGGTACCACATTAGAGATCCATTCTATGTAGTCAATGGATAAGATACATCCTACTTCTAATAGTTTTTCCAACTCTTTCTTTAACGATATAGTAATTTGAGGATGAATCTTAAGTAGATTTTGTTTTATTGGTTTGGCATCAAGATTAACCACAAGGTGATGTAGAACCAAGGCAAGGTCTAAACATGGCATGTCAGAATAGGCCCATACAAAGATATCTATAAATTCTCTCAACAGAGTTGTAAAAGCATCATGTTACTCCTCAGTGAGAGACATGCCTAATTTTATCCATTTCAAGTTTGATGGAGTCTAAATATTTATCTTTATTGTATCTTTGACTGTAAGGCTTGAATTGTCTTCTAGGATAGTAGGCAATGACTTGAATTATTGAATGATGTCAGGGTCTTCCATGAGGACTTGCTCCTCAACTTCTCCTAGGCATGATGAATCTAAATCTCCTAATGGGATATCTAGCCACGTGATAAAATAGTAAGAAATTATTAAAGAATTTGATCAAATACTTATTATTGATTGAATCTAAACTCAGATCCACAGGAAAGTTCATCATTGGTGGTCTCCTAGTCTAAATTCAAAGAAGAATAAACACCCCCATCTAATGGCACCTGAAACAAGTTTCACCACTAGACTGGCCTTTAACTTTACTTTTTCCCTGGTTAGAAAGTGTCTCAAAGAGGTTTTCACTTTGGGACCTTAATGTTTTACTTATTTTTTTTGTCTAAGGGTGGTCACTCACTCTCCAAAATAGGCTACAAGATCCAATATGATTGAGAATCCCAGTTTGTGATCTCCCAATAGAGTTGTCTTTAAGGCCTAGAAATTCATAAAATACCTCATCATTATAAAACTCATCAATTAGTAGATTAGATTCTTGTTGTTTTGAATCTATTAGTTGGGGATAATATAATCATAATGGGTTGCAATGAATGACCAGGATAAGGGTAAAAATGACATTATTATCAAATAGGTTGGTTTCAACTAGGTTATCAAAGGTGAGGTTATGATCAGACTCTACTTCACTACAGACATCATCATCACTAGTCGTTCATGATAGATTTTGAATAAGATATGTGTGGTCACTCCTAGGCAGTTTAAATCCAAGTCCATAAGGTCTTTCATACTTGGTCATAGAAATTGGCTCGATGGTTCCTTGTTGATTACTCTGAGGCCTCTCCCTTTATAATTATGATGCTCCATGATCCTATTGGGAATATTATAAATTACATTTTTATAAAAATCATCTTGTTTTCCATTGTATAACTATGATTTTTTCACTTTAAGAGGGTCAGGTTCTACGCTAGATGATGGTATAAATGTGAAAGGTCCCTTATCTTTATTCTTTTTTTGCCAATATATATGTGGGGTGACTTTATGTCACTCAAAGGTTTTTAGATTTTGAGGTAGATTGGAAATATGAAATATATCATGGTTCATATACTCTCCCAATCCAAAATCTAAAATGGTGAAATGATTGGAAACTTTAGGAGGCAACATGTGGGAAAGGGAATCCAAGGTATTATGATCTATGTAATTATCTGATAAAGGATCAATAAGTATAGCCTTTCCTTTATCCTACTTGGAAATTGGATTGATATCACAGTGATAATTATACATTTGAAATTTGGCCTCTAGATGCTTGCAATGTTCATATGAGGGTAAATATCATAGAATATTTACTTCCATTATTGAGTGGGAAAACTTGATACATTGGTGTAGCGTTGATGGGACTACATGAATCTCATGTAACCAAGGCCTAATTAGAAGTATATTGTATGATGACTCAAGATCAAGCACATGGAAAAGTGTATCATGGGTTAAAGGCCCAATGATAACTAGAAAACTAATGGTGCCTTGTGATTCTCTTTCTTTATTATCATAGGCTTTGATAGTTATTATTTCTGGCTAGAGATCTACCATTGTTAACCCAAGAATCTTGATGAAATTTAGAAACATTATGTTGAGGCCAAATCCATTGTTTATAAGGATGAATTTCAATTTATGCCACCTTATATAAAATTTTATGTATAATAGATTATTATGTAACGGTCTAAGAGAAGACATATCGCTTTGATTGAATGTGACTTGTTGGGTTAGAGCTAGGTGTCCAACCAAAGAATTTAATTTATTAGGGAATATGTCACTATCAACAGTGGATTGGGTCAAAAAATCATTCAAGATTTTCTTGTGGATTATTTACATTTGCAAAAAATCTAAAATAGAAATTTGTGTTGGTGTCTTCTAAAATTGTTCTATAATATCAAACTTCTTATCTTGGTCAGGATTGAATGGTTTATTTCAAGGTTGAATGATTGGTCAGATGGTAGGTAAAATGGTAGATGGTTTTGGACCTAGGATAGTAATATTAAACCTCTAAGTTATGATTGCACAATCAAGATTAAATACTGGACCATTATTGCTAATAGATGTTGGAAATGGTATGTGACCAGACAGGACAAGTCTCAATTACCAATGCACTCACATGTGGTCACATGGCAAGAACAAATTATTGATATAAGGTATAAAAGGGGAAGTCCTAGTTTGTTAGTTTGATTGTATGCACTCATAGGTTAAAGAAGGATTATCCATGTAATTTGGTTGAATTTTGTTGTTTAGCAATAGTCTAGGCTAATTAGTGCTTGGTCTAGGATTAATGGAGATGGTATTAATGCTACCCTATGCAATATGACCTACAACTCTGTTGTAGTCATGTGAAACTTCATGGTAGGTTTTTTGGTTGTTACCATTTTGACCTTGGTTTTATCCATTATTATATCATTGTGGGTTCTAGTGCCAATTTTGTTGATTTTGTTGGTTCAGCCTTTGATTTTGATATTGTAGATTTTGCTGCTACACTGGTCATTATTGTTGTTGTTATTGTTGATTATTTTGTTATTACTAATTATTATGTAAAGGAAAGGGGTTTTGATAAATCCTAAGAGTTTAATTAGAAGTGGAAGCACCATTATCTAATGTTATCTCCCCATTCTCCAACATATTCTCAATTAAATGCTTGATTTGGACACATCTTCATAGATTATGCCCATTGACTCGATGATAGTCATAAAATTCATATTCATGGTACCAATCATGATAAGGAATGACTTATGGATAATGCTTTGGTATAGGCTAACTAATCAAATTAGTGGAAATAAGTTTACAAAATTCAAACTTAATAGGTTCTCCTAGGTCACTAAACACATGATGTGCAGGCATGGTTCTCTTAGGAGGAGGGGTTTGTAATGGTAAAAGCTACTGTATTTGTTGTGTAGGTCTTGGTTGTTATGTTTACAACATTGGTTGGAGAGGTTGATAGGTAGGAGTAAGTTGAAAAGGTGGTGTGGATGATGTTTTTACTATTTGGACATGACAAGATTTAGTTACTCTATTTCCCATAACATTCCTATTGTGGTTAAATTGCTTCAATATTTCTTGGTTATTATCTTGTGCCAATTGCAATGCTTGCATTTGAATAGGATGTTGATGTTAGAAATTTTCCTAATTTGTACCTTGATTTTGATTAGTTTAATTAAGCTTGATGACTCCTTTATTGATGAGCTCCGCCTGATCAATAAACCTTTATCAATGATCTCTTTGAAAGTATGGGCACATTGTAGTTCCAAATGATAAGCTATCGCACTATGTAAATTTTTAGTAAACACAATGGCTAATTGTTTATCTAGTAAAATGTGGGTAAAATGGCTTACAAGGGCTCTCCATCATTATAAATAACTTGTAAAACTCTCACCATCTTTTTGATTTACTTATGTCAAGTCCACTATTGAAATCTCATGCTTGAGATTATAGGAAAAGTGTTGCACAAACTTATCAGAAAGATCATCAAAATCCATTACTAAATTTTTGGGCAAATTTAAAAACCACCCTAAGGCTTGTCCAGCCAAGCTCCTTGGAAACAATAACAAAAGGTATGTGTTACTATATGCCACTGGTTGACATGTGATAAAGAATTCAGTCAAATGAGCCTTAAAGTTACCTTTCCCTTTGTATTTGTCAAATTTTGGTGGTTTGTATCTTGGAGGAAATGGTATCTAAAAATACTCCATGTTGAATGGATAGGAACACAAATCATCTAATTTAAAAATTTTAGTCTATTTTTTCACTTGAATAGCAACAATTGCATCTTTCATCTATTACAATTCTTGGGATAGGAAACTAGAAGGAACATTGGTTTGAGGGAGAAAACTAGTTTGGGTAGATGGTTGGGAGGTCACAAGTGGGACACTTTGACTAGGATATGATGGAGATACCTATTGGGGTATATTATTTTAGTTAAGGAATAGACTAAGAATACACATACGTGGATTAGGATGTACTTGAAATTACACATTTGTTTATGTGATATTCTGGTTTAGGTTGGCAATAAAGTTCTGACTTGGAGGATTTTATGGTTGGGATGGAGGGATATAACTGTATTGTGCCTACTAAAGTTGAAAAGGGATATGTTACTTACTAATCAAACCTTTTTATTGAATGGGAACTTGTGGTCCAAGACCTTGTCTCTAAATTTGTGGCACATTTTGTACCAATGGTCATCTAGTAGGTACTTGAGAAACATGGGAACTTACTTATTGCATGAATCTTTGTGAAGAAGTGAAAGTAAGTTGTAGATTTTGCATCTATCACTGACCAATATTTTCATGTTGTTGACTAGTTATTGCTTGGTTTTGAATTGACATATTAGGCTATGATTGAAAAGGTATGTTCATCATTACTTGGCAAGGTGGAACATTAGTTTCCCCTAATTGAGGTGGAAATGTATTTGTCCTGTATTGTGTTGATACACTAGATTGTGTCTACTATTGTGGAATAATACTCATTACTTGTTGAGGAGGATTAGGATTCATCACACTCTATCATTGAGGCATGACGTTATCTGTTGTTTGATTACCTAATCCCATAGGTTGTGCACTTAAGGAAGTAGTTGATTGGGGTTGAGGTGTAGAAACCCCTATTCTTTGGTATGATGATCTACTCATGGGATTAACTACTTGCACATGTTATTGGCTAGTTGTTTGTGTATTAGTACCACTTTGATTAGGATTGGACATTATTTGCACATTGCTTACTATGTTTGGCTCATTATTCTATGTAGAGGCTGAAGACACTTCTTCAATAATGGGCATATGCATCAAGTTATCTATCAAAGTAGTTTATACAAATGGGTCAGAACTTGGATTCTCTTATCTATTTAACTCTATCAATACTCATGTTGAAGGAACTAGGTCAATAAGAGGCTTACTCATCATGTTCATCTTATTGAAATCATGTGTTAGATTCAGGTAGGTTTGATATGCTATCTACATTTGGTTAAAGTGATCTTCCATGATGTTTTTTCCTTGATTATATATATTAGGGTCTTGATATGTAACTTAGACTAGAGCCATAGGATTACTAGAAGAAGCCTATTGACTGTAAATGATATTATGGGGTACTCTTAATAGACTTAGTAAATTTTCATGGGGGAAGTCTACTGGAAAATTGGCCCCTACCTCTATGGGTCTAACCAAAATATCATCTTTGTTCTATGACAAATATCACTCAAACAAAAATGGATCATACGTTGAAACCATATTAGTAGAATATGACTATTGAAGAAATAGCTCATCCATTGTGTGTATTATAGCTAGGTATTATTCAGTTTGTTCTTGGTCCTGTTTCGAATAAGGTGGTGTGTTAACTAGATAGTTAGCCAATGGATCTTGGATTTGTGCCCCTAATTAAGTATTATAAGAGGGATAAGAATCCATATCATAAGCAATATTATCCACATAGGGGTCTTGCACCATTTATTCCTACACCACCACATTACCACTCCCTAGATTGTATATGAGTCCACTACGAGTGTAGGAATATATGTTGGAATCCATAGTCAATGCTTTGTGATAAAAGGTCAAAGAGTTATAAAAAATCTAAAAAGGATAGAATCTAAAATAGATTATGTTCCCACTTGGTCTAGTTTTGTCAAAAGGATTAAAAGGTTTATGCAAATATTAGTGAGGAAATAAGCTAGCATGAAGTATCTAAAGTTTCACTATTGACACAAAGATAAGAAAGTAAATGGACAAAAAATCAAAATTTCAAACTCTAAGGTCAAAGTGTTTCAAATCAATATAATATAAAAATTTAAAATTTTCTAGGTCTTTTGGCCAAATGTAGCATCAAAAGCTAGGCTCAAACAAGGCATGTGCTAGGACTCTTGGCCAAATGATGATAAAATATAGACTTTGAAATAGATGAAAGTTTTAATATAATGGATTTGAAACACTTCTAATAAACACTAGGCATTTGATTCTTGGTCATGAACTTGATAAAATAGGTATAAGGTATGAATTAAAAGGCACTTAGAAATAGTTTATTTTCTCATAAATAATGGTATTAAAATAGGTTCTTTTGACAAATAAGCTAGACAAAGGTGAATTGTATAACTGTGCTTTAGACAAAGGATAAAAAAAAGTACACTCAAATTGGTCTAAAAATTTAGGAATAAATTTAAACTTTATGTAAGAGATTCTATGAAATAATATTTGAAATGTTCTGGGTAGCACAATGATGCTATACTACCCAAAATGTGTGACAAAAAAGTTTTTTTCAAAAAATCTCTAAGGCAAAGACATTTTTCCATAATTTTGACAACATAACACTAATTTTCTTGACTCAAAATGTTGTGGTGCATAGACTCAAAGTTCAAGTATTTAGCACAAAATGGCTTAAGTCTATCAAGTTATGAAAATGATTATGAGTCTTAAACAACCTTCAACCCAAACTAGAAATTAAACCTATGTTATCTCAAGCTTAAGTGTAAATGGCAAACCCACTTAATACATCAACCCTATGAACTTGTAAAGGTGTAATTAAAATTTTAGATTATAATTGAAGGACTTTAAAAAATTTGGTAAAGGTATAGACTCAATTGGGCTGCATAACTACACCAAAGTGGATGATATGACTCTCAAGCTTTTGATGAACTTTGAGTAATGAAAATTGATGATCTCATGCAGGAAACATAACACTTATTTGTTCAAAGGAAAATTTAGACTATGTTTTTGGTTTGGATTGTTTGTTTACACCAAGTTTTGACTTCAAACAAGACTTTAATCTAGGACAATACCAACTAATTAATTACTCTTAGATCCTAAACTAACAAGGTTGCTTGGTATTGTTGGAATCCATCAATATACGTCATTTGAGAGGATTTTAATTCTTCATCCAAAAGTAAATGCACATTATATAGTAGGATTTTTACACTACCCCTTCTCTCAAATGACAATACTATGACATGGACCTTGAGGTGCACCTTGTACCAACAATACTTCCATGAAAAGTGGTGATTTATCTAATATCTAACAAGTTTTCAAATGATCTAGAGGAATCAATTAAACAATGAATTTCATGCCAAACAATGTAAAAAACACTAATTTTGGGTCCATATCACTTGGCTTGGTGAAAAAAGGTCTAGACCTTTTTGCAACCACTACATCCTATCATTCATTTAGTGTAGTACAATGTCCAAAGTGCCAGTATGTCTTGTGTGAAACTTCAAAGAATCCAAATGAAGTCAATGTCAAGAGATGAAACCCCAAGTCAAAGCTTCCCTAATGAACTCATGGGAGGTAATGACGTCCCCCTCGTAAGCCAAGGTTTAATGAAATTAAAGGCATACAAAGAAAGACTTTAGGGTTGTTTTCAAGGTCACCTAAACTTTGACAAGTTTTCATGGAGTGCTTTATAAGACTTTATTTCTAAGCATTAGACTAGGCTACTTGTAATAGGAATGACACTTTTGATTCCAAGGGTTCCTTAAAGGGGACAAATGGAAGAGCATACATGAAACATTCCTATTTTTGCCAAACAAAATATAATTAAACAACTATTATAAACAAGAATTGTCAAGTGTGTTCAATTTTAAGCCCAAATGAAAGATTTAGTGGCATTCATTTGAACCCTTGGTCTTAGTTTCAAAATTTAAAAATATTCACCATAAACATCTAAAAAAAATTCTTTATTAAACACCAAAAAAAGGTTCCTAATTGATTTTTAAGCTTGAAAAAGGTGATCTAATCATGTTTTGAGAAAATGTAAAGCTTGGTCCCATAGAAAAAATGTTAGCATGCCATTTAAATTTGAAGCTCTTTTGGGTTTGAAATAATAAAATTTGGAAAAAAGAGCTCTTAGGTTTGTGTTTTAAGAAAAACATAGTGATAGACGTCAATTATATACAATTGACGATGGTTACTTTGGCTAACTAATGTTGGTTATCTAACTGACATTGGTTATACCAATGTGACCATCTTGAAAAGTATCTATCTGATGTCAGATTTTCTAACCAATGTTGGTTAAGCTATGCAATCAATGTTGGTCTTATTTGCTATCATCAGTTATTGTGTAAAACCGTGTCAAACAAAAATGGCAAAATAAAGTTAGAAAATCAATTTTCAAGAGTTGTAAAGGTCCAAATGAATATTTTAAAGTTGTAAAATAATCTTCCTCAGGTGTGAGATGTGTCTAGTCCCACTGGGCATGCCATTATGTGATCTAGGAATTTGACTCAAGAGAGGATGGTTAGTATGGTATTAGTTCCAAAATGAAAGAAACATACTAATGGCATAACATCTCTATGCCTAGACACTAAGGAGGGATTAGTTAACAAAATAAAATAAAATTACACAACTAAAAAGTAAGGAATAAAACACAAGATTTCCTCCACCTTCCTTAGATGCTCCAAATGCCTTTGTAGTGGTGGCTTGCTCGACTTGTGCTCATGAAGTCTTCATCAAAAGAGGCTTGGCTATCTCCTTTTATCCTTGGCACCTTGTGGTTTTAGATTGGCTTGGCTTAGAATCAATTTGGCATGGTAACACTAATTATTTGAAGTTTTTGGAACTATTTTTGCATTAAAATTTTGCATTCTCAAGTCTTAAAATTCATGTGGTGAGGCCTCCTATTTATAGATTTTTGAGAATGTCTAGAATTAACTTGAACCATCCATATAAATATTGAGATGTGTGGTTGAGGATTATTTCAATTTTTAGAATTAAGTTTGTAATTATCCTCATTATGACATTGAAAGAAGGGGTAATTAAGAGGCATGGAAGGCATCATGGAAGGCATTGATGAGGTGCAGAGGGTATGAATCCTTATATTTGTGGCATTTATGGCATAGGGATGTCTTCCCAAGAAATGAGGTAACTTGATGATGTAAATATTAAATATTCATTTCTAAAAACAATTATTCAACAAGTTTCCATGGAATTCTTGATTAGGCTTACATCTGGGTTAATTAGCTCTTAAGCATGTTTAAGCACTTTGTGCACAAATTACTCAAATTGATCAGAATGTCTTATTATTGGTCCAAAATTCAATTGTATTAGTATTGGAAGGTGATATAAGATGCATTGGAATCACATTCCCATTTAGGATGTTACCAAAAAAATAATGAAGGCACATGTCTTATGCAAGAGATTTGATAGGAAAGATCAATCCAAAGCACGTAGGTGTAAAATTGGCATTTTGAATCAAAATGATCTAATCAAAGTTAGCTAGCCCATAAATTACATTGCCACATTTACTAATGCCTTGGCCAAAATTGACACTTGAATATGTTAATTTCACATCATTTAGTGTGTTTTAGTGTTTTTAGGCCAAATTGTGCATTTTGGGTGAAAATTAGCCAAAACCTTGATTGGAGGTTATTGATGGCCAGATTTAGGTGTCTATAATGTTTGAATTGATCCTTTTTGTAATCCATCCTACATCTTGACACACCTGATGGGACTCATGGAGTCCATTTTAGTAAGGAAGATACTATGGCAATTTCAAATTTCCATTTTAGTTATTAAAAATTCCTTTAACAAAATTTTTATGCTTGTTTTCCCATGTTTTTATGCACTCATAGGTTACACAGTGACTATCGATGGTTCTTAGTGATCACCGATGATTAGGGATAACCACCCATGTTGGGGTGTAGGGGAAGACATGACCTACTTTTTTTCATTTTGAGCATTTTCTCAAGTTTGTTTCTAACAAATTGGGTTTCTTAAGTCTCTGGTATGAACATAGTTTGATCCAGAAGCCTAACTTATGGATATTTTATTCTAACATCATTTTTTTTGAATCATAACGTTGATGCCTTCTGGTTTATAGGTAAATACCAATGGTTAAGTATCAACTAGCCATGGTTGGTTGAAACTTGACTGATGATGGTATTAAATGAATGGGAAATGGTCTATAGGAATCGATGGTGGTCACTATGTTTTCTAATAAACATAAACCTATGAGAATTTAAACCAAATTTTCTTATTTAATTTACAAAAATGCTTCAAAACTAAATAAGACTCATAATTTTTATGCAAGACCCACAAGGAAAGCGAACATTTGAGCTTATCTAAGTCTTTTTAACCTCCTTTCAGTGCTTTAAAGGAGAAATTGCTTATTTATATTGAATGTTTTATAGTTGTTCTTTAATTTTTTTTGAAATTTAAGGCTAAAGAGCCAAATAATATCACCAAACACTTCAATTCAATGCTTTAAAATAAAACTCACTTTAAAGTTTTGTTTTAAATAAGTCATTTTTCATTGTTTATTTTATTTATAATTATTTGAGAAAAAAGGAATTTGTGTATGTATGCTCTCCCATCGTCCCCTATAGGAAACTTGTGGGATCAAAAGTGTCATTTTCATTACAAGTTATGCCTTAGTCTAAAGGTGTAAAAATATGTTGTCAAGACTCTCCCCAAAACCCACATGGCTTGGGTTATCTAGAAACAACCATAAAGCCTTTTTCCTTAGTTTTTTAATTTCATGCATTTTGGCTTGTGAGGGGGATTTCATCACCTACCATAAGTTCTATAGGTAAGCTTTGACTTGGGGTTTCATCTCCCAACATCATCTTCAACCCCTCTTTTGGTACCAACATACCCCATTGGGGACCCTTAAGAGATCTATGTTTCCAAGTTTGAAGCATCTGAACATTGAGGTCTTTTGACAGAATTTAAAGATCATCCACTCAAAGATGGAGCATATTTGTATAATTTAAAGCCTCTTGTTCTAGACTAACCTTTTTTATGAGTTATGTGAGTCATTTTTTAGGTTCCATGGAAGTTTTAGGGTTTGGTTTTTAAAAACCCTAGGTGACCCTCAGGTCAAATTCAAATAATGGTGGGAGCGAAGTTGGTGGGAACTAATGAAAGAAATTTGTGAACAAAGGGTTTCAGTCATGTTTTTTTAACATGACTCAAGATTTTATTTACTCCTTTCCCCTTTATTTTTTTCATTGGGTTTAATTTGATGTGTTTATGAGGTCCTTTTTATGTTACTAAAATTATCCTATGTTATTAATATTAAGGCCCCAATATTCATCTTGACCTTAGTCTTGATAACTTATGCTATGTATTTATGTCCTCAGGTCTAATAGTTATCTCCCTCATCTTTTATAGGATCCTATGACCAGTGATTTCTTAATATATTTGATCGAATGAAGCATATTAATTGAGAATCCCTCACTTAAATGATGTGCATCAGATTTAGATCAATAATAATCACTCACTCACTAGATTTTATCCAACAACGTGAGGTGGAGGAGGAAAATTAAAAAGGGATATAAGGCCCTAAGAGTCAGATGCATGGTGGCTTGGTAATCAAAGGAAATAAATGAAGGGGACCCACTTAATAAAGGCATCTAATTAATGACCAAGTCCCCCATGAAGATCATTGATTATCATTTGCTCGTTGGATTTGATCTGATGGTGTGAGAAGACATCCAATCAATAAATAGGCCACACAAAGATTAATTGAACTCATTCACATGCTAGATTTAATCCAACTACATGAAGAACTTGATGACCTTTCAAGGCTCCATGAGCTCGACACGTGGCCAATACTCAACCAAGGCAACAATTGATAAGAGATACACAACATGAGAAAAATCTATGAGAATTCTAAGTGTCATGACTACTAGCTTAGAGATCAATAGACCAATATAAATGTGAGGACTCAAATTTAGACCAACAGATCATGATAAGCATAGGATCTTGATCTAATGGAGTGAAATAAATGAATCTTTTAAAATACAATGACTAGTATTTGAATGGTAATTATGAAAATTGCCATGAAAAGCCTAGAAAGATGCCACATAGACCCATGTAAGCATAAAAATTCAAAATCAAAGATCTTATGAACTCAAAAATCCAAGGGTATAAGGCAAAAGGGCCTCCATCAAATCTAAAACATTTATGAATTTACAGTTTGAATATCTCCTACCATTAAAGCTCAAAACCCTAAACCCTCTATAAAGAGGACCCAAATTGACTTAATTAGTTATAGTTCAATCAAGATAGCATAATTATGTGTAACAAATAAAGTACCTTAGTAAAACCCTCAACAATCCTATGAGAATAATTTAGTATCATCAATGGTGACTAGTAGGTAATAATTGAATATTGAATCAGAGCTCTATCTAACCTCTGATAGTGAAGGGGGGGGGTTTTAAAGGTACAGAGCTAGACTTAGTAGCCCTAAATGTTCATGGAGTAAGGAACTAGTCTAATTTATTCTTTTTATTAAATGAATTATGGCTTATC
Source organism: Torreya grandis (assembly GCA_037957365.1). Classification (NCBI taxonomy): domain Eukaryota; kingdom Viridiplantae; phylum Streptophyta; class Pinopsida; order Cupressales; family Taxaceae; genus Torreya; species Torreya grandis. Next base: position 852,887 of record JARHVA010000215.1, on the reverse strand, counting down.
TCTCAAGAGGAGAAGAAAACACATCAAAAGTATAATGACCTAGTTGAAATTCAAATGGTCAACCTCCACCATGCAAAAAATAAAACTAGAGGTAATGCATTGTATTGATGTCCTTTATTCTATATTTGTAGATTATAGGATAGATGGAGATTAGATTATTCAAGAGGGTAGTACCAAGAGAGTAGCATATATCTCCCCCAAGGCCTTTGAGACCTATTATAAGCTTCCCTTACCCCAGCTCAATCTCCCCGACATGAAGAACTGAGCTAACACCCAAGACCTTGATTCAGTCCTTACACCTTGGCTAATCTAAGAACCACATGACTTCAGGACCCTAAATGGAAAATTTTTTATAGTCCAATTCAAGGAAGGCATTAGAGTAGCCATGACCATACTGAATAGGGCTTTTGGTGCCTCTTCCACCACATATGTAAAAAAAGTTTAGGTATCCTAAGTCCACTTCATGATAGAAGAGAAATTAAACCCTCTCATGAGGGACTTGATAAGATTCTTCCTAGCCAAACAATTTAGGATCATTAAAGGAAGGACCTCAAAATAATTCATTATGATGTCCTATCTCTTGGAATCCCTCTTGGCCTCTGTGACCTTCACTAGCATTAGAAATAGGTCCCCTGATGGTAGAACCATAATTTCCCACCATTACTCCAAATTTCATATATTCAAATATAAGAACCACATGAAATTTATCTATGATGGTGTCTTCTCAGCCATATATGAGGCTATCACAGACATTCCTATTCCAAGGCTACATCCTCTCATTAAGAAATAGGTGGAGACCATGGGAGATGTGTGGTACTACCTACATTGCATTGTTATAATAATAGAGTGGATCCTAACCCAACCCTATAGGCTACCAATCCATGTATCCAACAAGATTATAGATAAATAAATTTCTTCTTAGATCATTCAAGGTGTGGATATAACATGCAAAGAAAAGAGGAAATCCCAAATCCACCCCCTTCCATTAGAAATTGGTAAAATCATAATCAAAGACTAGAAGTAGCTAGAGGTCATGGTCATGCATAAAAATTCTTTCAATTTCTACTTAGATGACCTAAAAATATGGGACCCTAAGAGTAGATTAATTAACCACATCAGGGATATAAAGGTCCCAAAAATTGAATATGGACATTAGCTAGGTGTTGGTGATGACATCTACATCAGAGCAATGAATTTTAAAGAGGTGTTGTCTAGAATCAAGAATTACAACATTATGTTGGAACATAGGTTGTTTAAGGATAATAAGCCCTTAGGGGAAACATGGTAATTGTACCCTTTTTAGTATCACTTGTTGCTAGGTCTATTTGGGACTTCTCATGAAGAGACACCTATTAAAGGATAGTCATCTGAACCTCAAACTCCTGAACAAATAGAATAATTAAAACAAACACAGGCTATGTATATTAAAGATGTCAAGGGTAAGGGTAAGGCCAAAGCTGAGGAACCGAGACTAGAGCATAGACTTGAGGAAGGCCCTCCACCTTAAAAAATCTCATATATAACTTCTTATCCAGTAGAATTCATTGGTATGGTTTTCCTTAAACCAAGAGAAACATTAGAAGGTGCCCTTGTTGACATAGTAACTACATACAATTTTGATAGGGAGGAGGATCCCTATAGTGAAATAGGTAAGGATATGATCACACTAGATGGGGAGAAAATGAAGGTAGAATTGGCCTTGGTGCCTGTAACACCAAGGAAAAGGCCTAGGTTGACCTTCACTTACCCTACTAGTGAAGTCAACCTTTTGAATGATGAAAATCTAATTCATAGACCAATCATCCCTAACTACTTTATCTATGGAAAGATAAAAAATATCCCATCCCTCTCTCCTTCATGGGCCTTGACATAGATTGGATTGATTGAATATGACAACATCAAGCCATGGATCAAGGATATGGTTAAAAGTAAGGAAGAAAGGAGGATACAAGTCCATCAAGCCCAAGGAGGACAAAGATTTAACACCCCATGAAATTCTAGTGGTAAAAGTGTGGAGGTGCTTGAGCCTAAAAAATTCAAGGAATTAGAGGTTAAGGTGTAATTTAACATAGATACAACATCCTTAGAAAGAACCACAACAAGGGTGACTATGGTGGGCCAATAATAATTCACCTTTCAATAGGTGGAGCCATTCACAAGGTTAATCCCTGTTAGAGGAAAACAGCTTGTAGAGGCTCCCATCCATGAAGAGGATGTGGAAAGTTTGATTGAGGCTCAATCTCATAAAGCTAAGGTTGATAATCTAGGGATTAGTGTAAAGAATTAATAACCTAAAGAGAGTAAAAGAGAATTTATAGACTTGGGTAGTTCTCTCAGTGTTAGATTCCATGATTAAAATGTTGGAGGAGTCATTACATGAAATTTTCAAAGCATTTAAGTACATGAAATTAAGTCAATATGCATTAGAAAAATAGGCCACTTTAGCCAAGGAGCTGGTTTCTTAGTGGCAAACATCTGAAGATAAGATTGCCCAACTTCTTAACATCCAAGTTAGGAAACAAATCTCAAATTTCAAATCCATCAGCATGGGGCAACTAAGTGCCATTTTGGGAATTGTTGTCAACAAGGTGCAAGCCTTGAGTGCTTGGCATACCAAAGTGGAGGAACTTATTAAGGAGGAAAAATATCTCATACATAGAATTGGGAAGCTCTTAGGAACTATGCTCGAGGATCCTGCACATCCCACTGCCCTGGGGATTATTAGTGATGAAGAATTCTAGCACAAAGCAACTTTGGTGACTCAATAAATCAAGGGTAAAAGTAATGAAAAATTAGGAAAAAATAATATCATAATATTAGACATAATATTCAATGTAAGGGAGAGGATCAATGAAGCCAAAAGTTAAGGAAGCTTTGGCTAGGAATGACAATGGTTTTGATTAATTGGTTGATCAAGAAGAGGAGAGTATCACAAGGCCCACCATAAACTTGAGATTAATGGATGAACAACATGTAAAAGCCATGAGTATCCTTAAAAAGCAAAGGGACCCACCTCCAACATCCTAATCATGGCTTATTAGGAAGGTGGCATATTTTTTTCTAAGGACACGCACTAGTTTGTTAGTGTGATTGCCTCTAGGTCAGTAGGATTGTAGAAGACATGTGTACTATAATTGTTACAAATACACTTGTATTTTGTACACCTTTATTGGTAAAACTAACTGGTATATTGCCTAGCTTTCTATAAAGGCATGTATTACCATTTGTAAAAGGGAGGGACTCTAAGATATGTACCACTTTGAGCTATTAATACAAAAGATCAAAGAATTATGTAGGAATTGTCTGGTTTGATGTGTTTGAATTGATAAGTTTCTAAACTTCTAAATTCAAATATGAATGGTTTCAAGAAACACTACATTAAAATCATTAATTACAGGGTTGTTAACTTGTGTATGCTAGGTTAGTTGAAAGAATTGAATTTACTTCATTTCATTTGCTCTACAACAAAGATGTATTTTAGCTATCTAAATATAGTGTAAAATTTAAAGTAAATCCAATTTTTACTTGTATTGTCATCCTACCTTCAAAACTAGGCCTAGTTTGTAGTGAAACATGTGCTTAGGCTACATTACACTACATGATGGTTGAGATCATGCCCAAGAAATATTGAAATCTTGTTAATATATTCATAATAACATATCAACAATCACTATTTCTTTCTCACTCTACCCTCTCTTTTTTCTCCTTATTTTAAAAATTAATTTACATTAGCTTAAATGCATTGTTCATAACCATTTAGTTTAGTCAGTTGTTCAGATCTACCTCAATTTGTTTGATATTAAAATCAAGATTTTCAAGAAAGGTACTAAGATGTCTCCCTACTATCAAATTTTATAAATATTGTGGAATAGTCCATGTTGCTTTGCTATTCTTTTCACCACAGGCATCTTAATTTCCAAACACCTACAACTCATGCCTTGAATCCTCATAGTCTAAAATGAGAAGTGTTTTTGAAACACTAGAGAGCACATATGGTACAACTTGGAAGCATCAACACCCTCTCCATGAGGGAGGGTATACAAATTGGCATCTCCCCAATGGAATGGTGGTTTGAGAAGTTAAACCATCTCCATTAGTAGGAGGCTAGGCTTAGGACATATGATCATTTTAGACATTGTACTATACTGAGCAAGTGATAGATGTAGTAGTTGTGAAAAGGACTATACCTTTTCACAACAAGCCATTTGATGTAAACCTAATTGATGTGTTGATTCTCTTATATCTAATGTGAAAGTTGGTACACATGGGATCCATCTAGATGGTAAAAAATTATAGATTTTTAGACAAACCCCACTTTCTTTAGAAATATTGTTGATGTGAGGTGCACCCCAAGGTCCATGTTATCATATTGTCACTTGAGAGGGGGGGGGGTGTAAAACCCTACTATATAATGCACTTTTATTTTGGATGAAAATTTAATTTCCCCTCAAGTGTATGTATAAGAGACTTTTAACAATATCATGAAACCTTGTTAGTTTAGGGCTTAGGATGATTACTTAGTTGTTTTTATATTTTTGGTCTTAGATTACTTGGTCTTGATTTTGAGTCAAAACTTTATTGTTAACAAAGATCATAACCAAACACATTATCCACAATTTATTGAACAAGGATGCATTATGTTGTACAAGTGAAAATTAATCTTTTCCTTATTTAAATTTATCATCTAAAACATTGTGTCATACCATCTATTTTGGTGCAGTTATGTGACCCATTTGAGTCTAGACCATTTGCCAAATTTTATTAAGTCCTTCATTGAAAGTTTAAATTCAAAATTACACTTTTCTAAGTTCAAAAGGTTGATGTGTTAAATTGGGTTTGCCATTTGTACTTGACTTAAGGGAACTTGGATTTAATTTCTAATTTGGATTGAAGGTCATTTATAGACTCATTATCACATTGTCATCATTAGTGGAATAAATTTATCTTATGTATCTCTCATGCTTTGAGTCTTAAAACACATTTCATACTTCTATTCCTATTACCATGTAGTGGCATTGTGCTACCCATTTGGTTTTAGATTTATACTTTGGAATTCTCACATGTTTTCACATCTTGAGTTTCTTGGTTCACATTATCTCTTTCCTAATCCAAAATATTTATTATAATTTTATATTAGTAACTCGCCAAAGTTGAACTAGATTTTATGGTATTGATGTATCACAAAAATCTAGGCTTTAGTGTACTAGTTTTCAACTTGTATTTTTGAGTTATCATACCCTCTTCCAATTTATACAATTTAATCCCTACCCAAGGTTGAGTAAATTCATGAACACATTCTTCTAATTGTGTTTGGTTCCATGCCACCCTTATTTTATAGTCTCTTTGGTGCCTTATTCATTTGTTTGTAAGAAAGATCAAAATCTATACGTTGTTTAAATGTCTACAAAACATTGATTTAAATCTAGTCAAATGTATAGAGCAACCATTTCTAGACATGACTCAAAGATATAGTTATAGTGGAGTCCCTTATAGCCCTATCTATGAGGATGAGCATTTTTACGATGATCAAGATAATTCTATGGTATTTGAGGACATTCTTACAATAGTAAGATCTAAGGAAGAATACATTGAATACCAAGAGAACCAAGATGAAGCACTCCTTATCCTGATAGAATATGGTGCAAGACTCCCCTCATATTTTCCTATGGATAAATTATAAACCTTAGTTAGATAAGGAGAACAACAATGATATTAAGTTTTACAAAACATTACAAACACAAACATACATTATTCCTTTAACAAAGGTAAGGAAATAATTGTAGAGTTAAAACCAATCAATTAAGATCTTGTTAACAAGATTAAGAAAATAAGTCAATGGTATGCTAATCAGCTTATCACAGACTTAACTAAATATCTTGTTTCTACTTCAATCCACAACTATGCTTCCAAATAAAAATGAAATATGATTGAACCTATGTAATAAACCTTAATTGAAAACTCAACAATTGATCAAGGTGTCTAAAATGAACAGAACAAGACATAAGAGGTTGTGCAAAATGTTTTTTTAGACATGGAGCACCCATTATTTAATCATCAAGAACCTCTTTTCACTTTACAAATGTAGAGACCCAAGCATGCAGTTCAAATTGAGGAAATCCCTCAAGAAAATTTGGCTTGTTCATCTAAACCAACATGTACAATGGTAAATAGACAAAGAACTCCCCAAAACTAACAGAACATAGTTGATTCAAGGCAACAAATTCTTAGGAATCGATCACTTACCTACTTGACTCAAGGAGTGAACCAAAACCAAGTCAAGGATTTTAGGGTGTACATCCCTACCAAATCCATGTAACAAGAAGGACACATTCTACCCAAAAATAAAAAATAATAGGGGCACAGTCCACCCTAATATCAATAAAAATAGGGGCACATTCCACCCCAATAATAACAATACCAAGGGCACATTCCAGCCCAATAGTAGTAGTAGGGGCACATAACACACCAAAAAAATTATCTTCCACTCACAAATGCACCAAACATGCAAGAATGGAACTTTATGAAGGATATTGTGACACAATTGGAGATGAATATTAGAGTTAAAAAATACAAGTTTGATGAGATATGCCCATATCTATTTGATCTATCTATTCTCCAAGTCCCCTTTCCATTTCACTTTGAGGCACCAAAATTTGATAAATATAAAGGAAAAGGGGACCCATATGAACACATTTAGGCATTTTTTGTATTATGCAAAGAGGTTACTTATAGTAGCATTTACTTGCTTTGATTGTTCTCATGAAGTTTAGTGGGGTAAAATTTAGATTGTCTACTTAAGTTACCCAAGGGATCAATTATAGATTAGAATGACTTGTCAAAAAAGTTTGTCAATCATTTATTGTACAACATTGATCTTGAATTGACCATTTTTGACTTTTTTAAAGCCAAACAATATGATGGAGAAAGTTTCGTTACATATCTATAGAGATGGAGAGCATTATCAAGTCACTTTCAACATAATTTGTCAAACAAATAGTTGATAGATATATTTGCACATAACTTACATTATGAGGTCACACAAAATCTACATCTAGCTCGTGCTAACTCATTCAAGGAGATTATTGACAAAGGTGTACATATTAAGAAGGATTTTATTACAAAAGGCCTTGTCAAGATTTTCATTTAAGGTCAAACATCAAATCAAACCCCCTCTTCTAGCCAAATAGTTGTATAAGAGAAACCAAAGGGTTTTAATAAGAACAAAAACATGGTTGGAAATGGTGTGACAAAAACAAGACACATATAAATGGTGTAGGCCCTATCGAACCCAAATATACAACCATGTCCTCCTAATCCACCACCTAATTTTTAGATACAACCTCCACAAAGAATAAACCATGGTGGCTTCAGAGTCTTTAAATTTTTTTGAAAACCAATTGAAATATTATTCAAAAAGTTTGTAGTAGCTAATCTAATAGTGGCTAGTACCAAGGCCATTTCCTCAATAAAACTAAAACTAGATTGGTACAAAGAGAATGAATGGGGAAACTTTCATCATGTTGCTAGTCACACTACCTATTATTACATCTAATTATGAAACATTATTGAAGATCTCATTGAGAGTGGCGAAGTTGATATTAAGATGGCCCCTAATCAGAATACAAATTAGGATATGAGATTCTACAAGGACCCCTTTCCTCATCATAATCAACCACCACGTAGGAACAATCAAAACCAAGGACAAAGGTAGACTCAAAACCAAAATCAAGGTTATAATCATAATCAACATGAGCATAATCATGATCAAAATACCCATACTAATAATTTGGGTTACAATAACATGCCTTATGACTATAACAACACCATAGGATGCATTTTTGTAACTCACATTACCATTTTTACTATCAAATGATATGAACCATCTCATTCTACTCATTATACGGGACCCATAATTATAGGGTCAACACCCTCTCTCTAGTAATACCACATCAATATTAGACAATTCTATTACAACTCCATTTACATGGGTTACTATTTCTACACAATATCCTTCTAATTATAATGGCTCCTTGCTGACTCAAAATTTTAGCAATGCAACTAGAAACCCATGAGTCACTCTCCAAGGCCCTTTGCCTTGATCTTTCGATTTTATTGGGTCCCTGCCACCTCTAGGTTACGTAGTCATATATAGATGCTTGTGAGTTACTCTCCAAGGCCCTTCGCCTATTTCTTCCATAGAAACTAATGTGAACATTGTGCTAATGGATATAAAGCCAACTAATGTGCCAACAAAATCTAAGCCATCTCATCCCAATGTAGAAAAACCTTATAGTGTATTAGACCAATTGAGTAAAACCCTTGCACAGATTTCCATTCTAGATCTCTTGCAGACATTTGAAGTCTATAAAACTATTTTGAATAATATTTTTCAATAATCCACTATTCCCAATGATTTAAATCTTGAATAGTTTCATAACCTTGTGGGACATTTGTCTTCATTTTGTCAAGTAATGTTTGATCAAAAGGACATGTCTGCACTGGGACCGAGCCATAATAACCCATTGTACATCAAAGTAAACATTTAAAATCATATGATCAAGTGGGTTCTTATAAACAATGGTTTGGGGATGAACATCATATCTCTTAATTTGGTAAAAATATTGGGCTACACTATGAAAGACATTCAATTACAGACAATCACTATCAAGGCTTAAAATAATGCCAAAAAGGAATCTGCTGGTATTATTTGGTTTCCAATCATTGTTAGGTCTAAATTTTACACCATATATTGATTCATATTTTCCACATTGAATTTCATTATAAAATACTTCTTGATCATCCATGGATCCATTAAGTATAGGTCATTCCCTCCACCCTGCATCAGTGCCTTAATTTTACACATGATGGGATCAAGGTTACTATTCTCTCTAATCAACAACCTTATGAATATTGCAAACATCTTGAGGATTAGTTCCACAATTATAACTATTGTCTAGGTTCTAAATTCATTATAAAGAAGAACAAGGCTCTATTTTCACATCCACCTCCATCCAATTATATCAACCCTAGCAATCTCACTTCTACTTTGGTTGATCCATTTCCCATAGCTCTTGTGAAGTGGGTTATTAAAGGCATGGGAATTTACATGTATAGTATTAAGAATGCATTTCATTTTGCAAAGTTTCCTAAAACTCAAAAAACATTTGGTAAGTGTAAACCTTCAAAAAATACTAATGGACCTAACATGATATGGTAACCAAAGAAGAAATAGTGAAATCCACCTATGGTTTTTGTACCTTCTATTATGCCAAAGAAATATCATGAGGATTTTACTATGGGAGAATAGTTATATTCTAAAGGTCTTGCTGATTTCTTTCAAAATTTAAAGTATCCAATCCCTAATTAGATCATGGATTATCTTGATTATAAAGGAAAAGGCCTTGGCTAAGAAGCATAAGGAATCTTGGAACCTTTATCAATTGGTGTACCTAATTTGAATCATGGTCTCAGATTTATACTATTTGGGGCTAACCTCATAAATTTTGATAGTGATTCTTATAAATTGACTAGTGACGAGACTCCTAATAGTGATGCATTATCCTATTATAGCCTTTTTGATGAGGTTACTAACATGGACCTATTTGATTTTAATGCCATATTTACCTTAACCATTAGAGCTTCCCATCCTAAAGTAAGATCTACCATTGGATTTTCCCATCCTAAATAAAAATCCCATAATTTTATTGGAGCTTTCCATCTTGAATCACAAACCTATCCCACCATTAGAGCTTCTCATCATCAAGCAAGAACCTAATCTAGTGGTGCTTCCTATCTTGAAGTAGAATACCATATTTTTACTATTGGATCTTCCCATCTTGAAGAAAACCCTCATTAACCCCTATGCATTTTCCATCCCAAAATCATTTATTGGTATCAAAAAAATTGTCATATGCCTTGATGATTTTCAAAATGAAGAATCAACTGCATAATACATGGGCCTATGAGATGGATTGTCGATTAGAGATCGAAAACAAGGATTTGATTTTTAAGTGGATCTTTATACCTAATTTGAAGAGAAAGAAAAATTTATTGGTCACAATAAAGATAAAACATCAATATATTTAGGTGAAAATCTCTTTGAGGCACTCATTGATCAAGGAAAAAGTAAATAAAAAGATAAGCCTTTGAGTGAAAACTTGTATTAGGTGCTCTCAAGTGGGAAAGTTTTCTCATCCCCTTAGGTTGTAGAATTTCCATCTAGCCCAAGTTATATAGATAGTATAATCATATCTTCATTAAAAAAAAATGTTTGAGCATCTCACTCTTGAGTTTATAGAGGTTTTTGATACTTGGCCTTTACTTGAGATGGTAGATTCTAATTTGTCACACTATCCATAAATTTGGGAGGAATAACAAGAAGATATAATATAAGAAGATGATCACGATCATACATTTTCTAAAATTTTAGAATATATATCCACACTTTTTGTGGAAAAAATGATAGAGGTGAACTTGGGAACCTATGAGGATCAAAAAATTATTTATCTTGGAGCTCCCCTTATTGAAGTAAAATGTGAATATATTATATCCCTCCCAAGGGATTATATTAACATCTTTGTATGGGAAAACTCCAACATTCTAAGATTAGACCTAAATTTGGTTATGCATCACCTTGTTGTCCATCCTGATGCCAAACTAGTCAAGAAAAATTTGAGAAAGATCCATCCATGCATCGCCCTATTGGTTAAAGCAGAGCTGGAAAAGTTTCTAGGAGTAGGTTTCATTAGACCACTAGATTACTCTGAATGGATTTCTAACATAGTCCCAGTGAGTAAAAAAAACTTAGGTATACATATTTATATTGATTTTAGAGATATCAACAAAGCTTGCCCTAAAGATGATTTTCCTCTACCCAATATCAACATGATCATTGACTTGATTGCTGGGTATGAGATGTTGTCCTTAATGGATGGATTTTTTAGATACAACTAAATCAATATCGCCCAAGAAAATCAACACAAAACTACATTCACCACTCCTTGGGGAACATTCTATTACAAAATCATGAGATCTGGCTTGAAGAACAATAGAACCACATATCAACATGCCACGAATATCATTTTTGATGACATTATGCATGATATTATTGAAGACTATGTTGATGATATACTAAAAAAATCAATAACAAGAGTTGGACATCTCGACATTCTATGAAGAATCTTTGAGAGGATTTATAAATATAAAGTTCACCTGAATCCTAAGAAGTGTGTCTTTGGTGTCACTTTAAGAAAATTTATAGGTTTCATTATATCACAAAGAGGGATAAAATTCAACCCTACCAAGGTCAAGGCTATTATGGAAATGCCTCCACCAAATAATCTTAAACAATTGCAAAGCCTACAAGAAAAAATACAATCTATACGTAGGTTCATTTATCAATTGGTAGATAAGTGCCATCTATTTAGACATCTCTTAAAGAAAAGGGTCACATTTTAATGGGATGAAGATTATTAGATAGCATTTTTGAAACTCAAAACATACTTGGCCAATCTTCTTGTCTTGAAACCACCAACACCTGGATGAACACTACTTTTGTACATATTAGAAACATAACATGTACTGGTGGCAATTTTGGCCCAACATGATGATCATGGTAAATAACATGTAGTATAAAATTTAATCCACACTGTGGTGGCTTATGAACATAATTATACACTTATTGAGAAGGTGTGTTTCGCTATGGTTTTTTCTACTAAAAAATTGTAACATTATATGATAAATAATAAAACTATTGTCATCACCAAGGAGGATCCTCTCAAATCCCTACTATCCAAAGTAGCTATTCAAGGATGCATGGATAAATGGGTTATGATCCTAAGTGAGTTTGACATTGATTATTAGAATAAAAAACTAATCAAGGGGTAGTTTATTTCTAGCCAACTTACATATACCCCTATTACAAATATTTAACCACTAAAATTTGACTTCTTAGATGATTCTATTATGGTAATAGAATAAGCATCATAGGAAATTGAGTAATGAGAGCTATATTTTGATAAATACTTTACATATCATAGGTCTGGAGCTAGCATATTATTGATTACACCACAAAGGGATCTAATTCCCAAAGTATTTCATATACAATTTCATTATATGAATAATATGGCCAAGTATGAGGCATTGAGTACAGGGCTTCACCTTGATATACAGTGGGAAATTCAGAGCTTAAAAGTCTATGGTGATTCCTAGTTGATCATCAATCAAACCACTGATCAATATCAAACCAAATATGACAAGCCTATTCCTTACAAGAAAATTATTGATAATTTCAAAGGTCATTTTAAATCTCTATAGTTTGCATAAATTCTAAGGGCCAATAATAGATGAGTCAATGCAATGGCAATGATTGGTTTCATGATGTAGATTGAAGATAATGCTAAAGAGTATCAGTTTCTAATTGAAAATATTCTTCAACCTAAACATATTATAATAGACTCAGAAAGGGAATGTGTCACTGCTAGTCCCAATCCCACACCTAAATTACCCAGGTTCCAAAAATTTTATAACTACTTCTATGATCATGTTTTCTTAGTTGACCTATCCAACAGTTAGTAGAAATTATTCCATCATGTTATACCCTCCTTAGAAGCATGCTCTATCATAAAATATATGATGGAATGCTTATTCATTATTTATCTTCAGGAGATTCTAAGATAGCATTGAGGAAGGCTCATGAAGGAATGTGTGGGGCCCACACTAATGATGTAGTCTTATCAAAGAAACTCCTAAAAATAGGCTATTATTGGCCAAAAATGGAGACCAATGCTTGTAATTATGTAAGGAAGTGCATTCCTTGTTAGTAATATGGAAATTTGATACAAACACCTTCTTTACCATTACAATGAATCACAACACCATGGTCATTCTCTATACGGGGTCTCAATCTCATTAAAAAAATAAACCTAACTTCTTTAGATGGTCATAAGCACATTATAATTGCTACCAAGTATTTTAATATGTGGTTTAAGGTCATTCCTCTCACTTAAATCACTAGGAAGTAGATAGACAAATTCATCTATTACCACATCATTTAGTCAATATGGCATCCCAGTTCATTTTATATCTAATAATGGAGGATCCTTTGCAAACCAAGATGTAAAATCTCTTTGTGAAAAATTAAAGATAAATCATAAGAAATCAATTCCATACAACCCACAAGAAAATTAATAAGCCAAGGTGTTAAACAAGACCATTGTAGCCATTTTTGATAAAACTGTTAATGCTATTGGATGTAATTAGCACTTGTAAACCTTTCCTTCCCTCTGGGCTTATAGAACTAGTCATCAAACCCTAATAGGAGGCATTCCATACTCCCTTGTCTATGGCAAAAAATATATTATCCTGATTGAGATTGAAATGGCATCATTATGAGTATTATTGGAGTATATTAAAGATGATGAGGACTATAGGGTCTCAAGGATGCAAAAACTATAAATTCTTGATGGTAAGTGTTTGGTTGCCTTATAAAACTTGTAGAACTATCAGAATAGATTTTAGAGAAGCTAAAACAAGTGCATTATCATTTAGGAGTTTGAGATTGGTGATTTGGTCTTGAAACAGAACCAAAATAAAACAAACATTAAACACAATAAAAAAGGTAAGTTTCAACCTAATTAGTTGGGACCATTTGTTATCACCACAAACTATGGATCAGGAGCATATCAACTGGTTAAACCAAATGGTGAGGAAATTACATATGCCATGAACATCACACACCTTAATAGGTTCTACGTGTGAACAAATTCAAACCATTATCTACAAGATCCCTTACTTGGGGGCAATTTGTGTTGAAGTAATTTCATCCCACCATTTTATAATACCCTAGACCACTTTTCATGACTCTAAATAGTGAAAACTTTTAGACCATTGGTACTTTGAATACATTCTATACTACCCTTTGTTTGTCTCTTTGAGAGCCATATTCTTTGGATTGTTCTCATTGAGAACCTCATTCTTTACCCCACCCTAGATCATCCATCTATTAGACCCTATTCTTTGGACTATTCTCTTCAAAAACTATATTCTTTGTTATGTCTTGGGTTTATTTTAACCTAAAATCTTTGCTCCCTTGACCAATTATGATCTTGATTATGTCTCATCAACATTATGAACACCTTTGACACTAGTTTTACAAAGTAGTTTAACTAGGGCAATATTTTGTAGCTTCTTCTACAAACAAGTAAACAATAACATCTTTTTAGTTCAAGATCTTTGCCTGCCGCATGGTTCTTAAAATTGATTTTTTTCTACACATTATTATATATAACATTTGCTACTCTTTAGTTAACATTGATATTTTTTCAAGACCCTCACTCTCATTGATTTTCAAGCATGTGTTGTTACAATTGGATTTAGCTGTTATTCAAACTCTCTATTAGTTCCTTGGTCCATTGTTTATATCCATGATGGTTTTTGTAGCCAACTTAGCTATTTATTAGAAATTCTAATCTCAGACAAGAATCTCCTTGACTATTTGATCCATTTTATACACATTTTATCCCAAAAACATTAGAAATGACCCACAAAATAACAAAAACATTGTCTTGAACTTTTTAAAATTCTAATCCTCATGCTTTTGCTATTTTTAAGAATTTTATCCGACTAAATTTTTATTGTGCAAGTCAACTTGTCTCACACACTTTCTATTTTGAAATATCATTCTCTTTTGTCTTACCATGCCATGCTCTTGCCATTTTTTAATCCAATTCAGTCCCTCTAGCTTGTTATTTTAGAAGTCATCTTGTCCCTCTTGTCATTTTGCAAGACCAATCTCATTTTTCAAGTCTTCCCTTTTCTTGTAAAACATTAATCATATGTTCTGGTCATCACATTTTTATTTTATCCCACTTTTTGGGAGAACTATATCTAGCCTGAAGTTCATTTTGGAACATGAGTTCATGGAATTATGTAGGCAACATCCACTTGTCTTGTACATCTAGAGTCAGCACAGCCAACTCCTTCCTTTTCTTCTCTTTCCACATTTTTTCTATCATTATTACTCTATAATTAGAGGAAAATTTTTGTGTCCTTTTTATTTGTTACATTGTGGTGGAAAGTAATGCCCTTACCACACATGCATGAAAAATTGTCTTTAAACTGTAATAACTTGGTTTTTGTTTGTGTGTTTATTTGAGTTTTATTGGTCTTTTATTGTTTTTTCTTAGTGCTTTATTGTGCTTTTGCAACTCTTCATTTATTTTTCTCATCTTCTCTTGTTATGAATTCTTGTCTCACCTTGGTCTTGTGTTTACCTGTATGTTTTTTCTCTTCTCTTTTGTTTTCAAGAGCATCTTGATAATTCATATAGATCTTGATTATTTATATCTTGATCTTCTATTATTAAGTTGTTTATTAACATTTTTGTTTATTTTATTGTTGTTGGTGTTGTGTGGTCTTTTGTTTTCCTATTTAGTCTTACTTATTTGTTTTATTTTTCCAAAGATGTCTTTATGATTCACATGGAACTTGATTATTTATATCTTGATCTCATGTTGTTAAGATGTTCTTGATTTTTTTTTAAACATTTTTGTTCCTACTTAAGTCTTGATTATTCATATCTTGATTTTATGTTAGGATCATTTATGTTTATCTTTTTTTTGTCTTTGATTTTCTATTTAAATGTAAATAGTTGTAACTCTGGTTTTGGTCATTGTTTACCATTATCCTTAGTTATAGGTATTTAGATTTGAAATAGCTCTATGCATTTAAAATATGACATCATTATGATTTCTTCATACTTATGATGCCTAATTTATTTTTCTATATCAATCATTTTTTTCTCTATACTCATGTATTAACATCAACACAACTATAATGAACAGGTCTCTAGATCACTATACACAAGCTAGGATTAATAGGTTTAGCACCTAATGAAATTCTTATACATGAATCTCTTTGAATACATCATGAGTCTAATAAATTCTTGGTCAATTTTCATCATCTCTGATTCCATTCTTTCCCAATCTCAAGTGAACTACATTGGCCTAAAGTTCATGTTGGAACATGCATCCATGGAACTATGTAGGTACTATCCACTTGTCTTGCACATCTAGAGTCAGCTCGAACACCTTCAATTCTATTTTCATTTATTTTATCTCTTTGGGCATCCTCGCATACATGGTTTTTATGTCTATTTTAAAGACATTACACCATCACATCTATGTTTTTTCCCACTCGTCTTTAATCAATGTAATAAGTTATATCCTTGAGTTATTACTTGCCAATTTACCCATGCTAGAGCACCACATATGA
Organism: Torreya grandis; assembly: GCA_037957365.1. Taxonomy (NCBI): domain Eukaryota; kingdom Viridiplantae; phylum Streptophyta; class Pinopsida; order Cupressales; family Taxaceae; genus Torreya; species Torreya grandis. The sequence goes on along the minus strand of JARHVA010000215.1, from coordinate 836,615 downwards.
GCCTATCATACGAATAAAATCAACCATATAGGGGAAAACCATTATTTACTCTTTATCAATGATAAAAACTAGCCCTATTAGGGCACAACTGTCTTATCATGATCAAATCTATCCTAATGGGATACTTCTTATTATCATATCTTTGGATACCATATTTTCATTTTCCTCTAATACCAATCTCTCCACACTTTTTCCCATGATGGTAATGTTTTAGTGTGCAACTTATCTCAAGATTGATTAATGTTATAAGTGTGAATCTTACACTCTCAAATTTGATGAGTTCAAAGTGTTTCTTTTACATGTTTGGATTGAATCAGTCCCATTCCCACCATCTTTGGGGCCTATTATACCTCTAATTATATTTTGATCATTGATGGTAATCATGTGTGAGAGCATTAGCTCTTTTGGATGTAAACTATTCCATGGGTTAATCTCTCACTTTCTCTCTATTTTCAAAAGTCCATCCTTCTCTTTCATCCCTATATGTCTTCTCGAAGGGGCATCATGGGTTATTTCCAATTTATTCTTGACAATTCTTTTCTTTGAAAAGATGTTGATTCATCTAAATGTCTTGCTACACCTTTTCAAATAGGGGTAAAATGTAGATATTCAATTCTTAACACCATTTGCATTGAAATTGTCAATCTTAATTGAATTACACTCAAATGCCCAATTTAGGTTAAAATCCCTAAAAATGTGCTAAATGGTTCAAACTTGTCCTATACAAGTGCTGATTTAGGCCAATGTATCCTTAAATAGGGCAACACATTTTATGTGATTCCTAACTTTGATCAACTCATTTAAAGTCAAAATGATGATTTCACCTTTTTGTGTTGTGGATCACTTTTTTTTTAATCTTTAGTACACATCATGTACCTTTGTTATTTTATGTTGGAAGCATCCCAAATGGTAATATGGTTACAATGCATCTAACATCACCTTCCATTTCTCCTTGAGTCAAATTGTGATATATTAATATGAATTTTTGACCATTTTGATTAATTGAGGGCCAATTTCCAAAGAATTGCACAAATATTGATTAATCTTGTTTAAGTCTAATTAATTCAAATCAAGTGCTTAAGTGGATTTTCTATGGAGATTATTGATTATTTAAATATTGTAAATTGATTCTCAATATTTTCATCACCTAGTGACATCATCTATGGGGTGGCATCCATAAGCCATAAATGCATAAAATATCTAGATTATGGGTCACCCATGCCTAATTAATGCCTTTTCCTCCAAATTTATATGAGGATATTTATGGATTTAATTGCAAAAATTGGATTGATCCATGGCCACACATATCAATATTGAGATGGATGGTCATGGTTGATCTTAGACCATTTCCAAAATCTATAAATAGAAGGGCATATGACACCATTTCTTAAGCTAAAAAATTATAGAGTTATAATGCATAATTGTATACACATCATTTTTTTTTTATCATTTTTGTTATTTTTAAGCTTCATTTGATAGGCTAGATTAGATATTTATTCTATTGATCTTAGGTTATGCATAGTGTTCTTGAGGAAATGAAGGAGAAAAGAAGCCATTGTTAACAAATACAAGAGCATTAGATCAAGGGGAGAAATTCTTGGAGCCACTCTTGGGTAGTGGAATCAATTTGGGAAGGTAATTAGTATTGCTTTCTTTCAATTTATTCTTCATTAACATTAGCAAACCCCACATGAATAGGTAGACTTAGATTGTCAATTCTTATTCATTATTTTATGGGTTTTCATGACTAATGTTTGAATTTATCCTCTTTGTAATCCATACTATATTCTTATTGAGATATCTCTTCAATGATGGTTATTGCTACATGTTTCATTGATACATATATCTATACATGAAAGTTATATGATGTCAATTACATAAATTATTTGATTGACATATACATTACTATGATGATATACTCTCCACATGTTCACATGATTATACATGATTGTTTATTTATACATGATATGACTCATTTAACTCTTTTTTGGAAACAAGTGATTTATAGGACACATCCATCATCTCAAAATGAGGGGGCCTAATAGTGGGATTTTTAGAGAGACATATACCTCCATGAACATAAATAAAATCATAGTATGGATTTTTAAAATAAAAAATGGTTCAATCTTAGATGATTTAGTCACATGACATATTTTTTCACATCAATGTTTAATATGGAATCACATGCCATGCATATACACTCAACTTATAGAGAATTGAAGACATATTGATGCACACTTGGGTGCATATGCATGTCCATAAGTACATAGATTAAAATAAAAAGAATTATAGGTTTCCACATATACATAAATTCAAGATATAGATTCTCAAATTCAACATATAAATTTAGAGTACTCTATATTCATTGGTATAGATTCAGGTGGAAGTATACTTGTTCATGCACATATATTTACTTTTGGTTTAATGAAGTAATATAATAGTCTATGCACATAAATGAAAAATATAGTTTACATTTGAATAAAAAATGGTTATCATTACACTTCACACTTATCAAATATAGGGTCATGATGGGGGAATGAAAATTATATATTCTCCTTCTATCATGCATATATTATATATTGATAAAACTTAAGTAAAACTATACAATCAAATATGTAGTCATGATGGGGTCATGAACACTGTTCATTCCATTTTGATTATTTATTTTTATATTACATGGAGTGAACTTGAGATAAAATATATAATTGAATATGTAATCTACCTGTAGTGATTGATTCTATTTTTTTACTTTACTGAACCCATCATGTGAGTCCCTTCTTCTTTATGTGTAGTTGTTTGGGCTAGCATATTGTGTGCTTCTCCCCACATTTATAAGGGTTGGGGCATGTTTTATTCCTAACCCAAGGGCTTACATAGTTAAAAAAATTCAAGGAAGTCACCCAAAGTCTCCTTAATATTTAGCAAAAATCACAAATTTCTCCAATGCTTCAAGAAGGAAGCATCATATCCAAAACATTTCAAGGGAAGCATGGTTTTCACTAGCACATAGGTGTACTCCTCATTGCTCTTCAAAATTTTAAAATTAAATTTCATATTAAAATTATAAATATATGGATACTGAATACTACATGTTGGTTGTAGGTTTTTATATTGATTAGCTTGCATATTTGGAGCTTCCTACCAAAGACAAAGTGTGTTGTACACATTTAAGTACATCTTTACTTTTACTCTAAAAATTCCATTACTAGAGTAAAAGGTGGGAACTTTCAAATATTAAAATATCCTATCAAGTACTTGAAAATAAAAATATTGATGTGCATTTACCATGAATGACTTCCATACAAGAACATGATCCTAATTTTCCATTCTTCAAAGATACATGCTCCCTTATGAATTTTATCCTTAAATTCTAATGTTACACATTGTAGACATTTAAATTTAATTTTAAATATGATTGACAATGCTTGTCCTTGAAATATTTACCTTGCTTGATCAATTTTCCATTTTAATAACCCATAATCTCTAAGAAAGCCTTCAAAGTCTCAAAAATATTATGCATATCTTTTAGGCTTCCATATTTTATCTCTATTCATCTATATTTGGTATATAACTAATTGACACTTTTATTTAAAAATACTTTGTTCCTATTGGACAAGAGTGCACTAGTTAGACAAGGATACACTATATCCTTGTCCAATAGCATATGCTTGTCCATAGTGATATAAAAAATACCTTTTTAAAATGACATTCTTCATAAAAACTATTTTGTATTAACTAATAAGTTGGTTATCATAAATATTTTAAATGTACCTCTATAAAATCAAATCAAGGTTCACACTTGAAACTTCATTATCTCAAGTTAGCTACCATGAAAAAACACATCTATTTTATGATTTCAAAATCATCTATGTGATGAGTAAATACTATTTGACTACCATATTACCATAGTCCTTAGCCACACCTAACATTATTTTAATGTCGGCCAAGGTCATCGTTTATCAAGAATTATAATAAAATATTATTTGTTTCATTCAAAAGAACTTACCTAAAGGGAGAAATAAATTGGCCCAAGTCCTTTGATTTCTAAGCAACAGTCAATCAAAAACTTATTATTTTAAGAATAGCTTAGCCATTCCCACATCCCCCATTATTCACCCCATTTGAATTTGATCTCTATTGTGTGAATGTGTAGGAGTAATTAATATATTTAATAAGTATTATTCATGTCAAATTAATCTCTTCATGGAAACATTTCACTTACACGCATAAGAAAACAATCCAAAAATTTATACTTTAGTGCATACTCTACTTGGAAAAAGCTGCATTATCAAAAAACAATGCACAATGACCTTGCTTGCTTTCTAAGGATTTGTCCAAATATAAATTGTATTACATTTTTATTTTTTTATGTTATTTAAATTAGTCACAACTTATAAAAACTTTACACATTATGAAATTAATTTATTTTCAAGGACATTTCCCTAACCCTATCCCCAACATTTATTTTTAGCAATTTACAACTTCTATAAATTGTGTATATCTCTATATTTATTGTAATCTATCCTATTTAAATTTCTAGATCAGATTCAAATAGTTAAAATTTCCAACTAGGGTTAATTATAATTCATAGTTAGTTCTAGTAAATTCATAATTAATTCTTACATGTACCCTCTTTGTATGGCATCACCATTCCATTTGTGTTTTTACTTTGGTATTCTATGTTAGTGACATTTATATATCCATTATATTTATCCTTTGGGTATTATGTGTGAAATTCATGAATATTTTATAACTCTATACAAAACATTACTTGTCTCTTGTATGAAACATTTGTTCCTTCTGGCATGACATTGTGTGACCTTGATTATAAGTTTGTTACTTTTTGTGGTGTCGTGATACTTATCATGCACATATTGTTTATGTGCTTCAATTTATTAAAATGTAATTCTTGCACTACATATGCATAAATTTAAATTTATTTATCATGATGTATAAAATACTTTGAAACTAAATTAAATTACAATGATGAAATACAATAAGCAAAATTTTCATATGATTCAATGTTACATCTTTTAATTTATAATGCAATTAAAATATTCACATGTTATTAATTGCTTAAATATTTCAAAAATTATCTAAATTTTTTATTTTTAGACAAGTTATTTGCGGAAAAAATCCCCTCACATCACAAATAAACAATTATCTTATATCCAAGCTCTCACAAGTAATTCATTTCAGTTTTGATAGTTTACAATACAAAAAATCATAATTTTAAGATTTTGGGGGCATTCAAATTACTTATGCACTCCAATATTATATATAATTTATCACATTTACACTAGCGTGAAGAGATATACAAGATATCAATTTTTTTTTCAAAAGATGAAATTAGCATTATATACAATACATGGGATATGATATGCGTTCATGTCCAAGCTACTACTCTAACAAATTTAGATTTATTTTTTTCAATAAAAGTTTAAAGAAATTACAATTCAAATATAGATCTATCTATATCAATGTGTTTCATTTTTTTTAGTGGACCATGTTTGAGATTAGTGATGATACACATATTGGTTGCACTTTATCAAGGAATGTATTGGTTACCAACTCTTCTTTTTGGTTCAACAAGTGAGCCACATTTGAGATTAGTGATGCTCCAATTATTGGTTGCACTTTTAGCAAAACACTTTATTGGTTACCATATATTTAAAATCATTTCAGAGTAATTTATGAGGGTTGGATCATACAATCTTGCCAACTCAAGCATCTTCACTAATTCTTAAAATTGACAATTAATCACCCTTATTTCACCAAGCTTTATCACTTCTCTAAATGCCTCAATAAGGGGGCATGCACATATCAACATGACAAAGACAAAGTGTGTATACATAATCATGGATCAAATTTATTTTAATCTAGTAATTTTATACATCATTAGAATAACTAGTGGGAAAATGTAGACACTGAAATTTAATCAATAAATGATTGACAATGATTATATTTGACATCATTACCTTGCTTGGTTAATTCATCATTTTGATAACCTAAAACCTCTAATAATGCACTAAAATTCTCATAATTACTATACATATATATTATAACTCCCTATTTTATCTCTATTCATCCATATTTTTTGTATAATTTATTTTCACTTTTGTTTTAGAAGCCTCTATTCTTGTTGGATAAGAGTGCACTAGTTAGACAAGGATGCATGACAACCTTATCCATAGTTCTCTAAAAATTATGTTTTTAAAATGAAACTCTTCATAAGAGATATAATACATGAACCAATAGGCCAGTTATAATAAATATTATAAAGATCCATATATAAAATAACATCAAGGGTCACACTTAAACCCCTAACTCTCAACATATCTCTCACTAACAAAAACATCTACCTTTTAATTAAAGAATGTTATTAAGTTTTTTGTAATATCACATACCTTAGCCAAGCCTAAAATTATTTTAAGGTTAATAAATTCATTTTTAAATCATCTAATTAAATATTTATAGTTTCATTCACATGATCTTCCCTAAAAGGATAACTACATTGGCATGAGGCCTCAATGATATGTAGGTAGCACTCAGTCAACAAGAGGTTTTCTGAAGATAGCTCAACAATTATCACATCACCCATTCCTACCTCCTTTTACATTTGATCTTTATTGTGTGCTTGTGTAGTATTATGGTATATATTTTACATGCATTACATGAATCAAATTGATCTTTGCATAAAAATATATGAGCTACAAATAGAGCTAAACAAGCCTATATTTTTTAATCCAGTGCACAGTTTACTTAGACAAAGTCATAGTAATAGAAAACAATGACTTGTGACTTTGTCCTCCTTCTATGACCTTGACCTAGTATACAATGAAGTAATATTTTTTTTACACATCTTTGTTTTCAATTATTTTAATTAGTGACAACTTATATAAAGTTTACACACCCAACATTAAGTTGTTTTCAAAGAAAATTCTCTAACTCTAACTCTAGCCCTAGTTTTTATTTTTATAAATTTACAACTTTTATAAATTTTGTATATCTATGTATTTATTTTATTATATTTTATTGAAGTTCCTCAATTTGATTTCAATAATTTATTATATTTTATTGAAGTTCCTCAATTTAATTTCAATAATTTACATTTACAAATAGTAATTGATTGTAAATCATAATTAATTATAGTTTAAACACACACATACATGAATACCATTATCTATTTCAAACCTACTTACTTTCATGCAAAGAAAACCTCAGTTTAATTTTCCTATGAATGAGATAATATAATTAGGATAGGTTAGAAGTGACAAATAATAATGACCCATGTGTATTGGTATCAAGCCTCTTCCACCAATAACTAATTTTTCAAATCAATTTTTTCCTCAGGGTCAACCCATATACCTAGCATGTTAGTCGTGTGATAAATTATCCAATTAGAATCATACAAAGATAAATCAATGCCTCCTTTGAAACTTGACTTTAAACCTATATAGTACACATCTATATATTATGACACATTGATAAAATCTTCCTTGTTTTCTAAAATATCAAATCAATCACTAGAATAAGTCACAAGTTAAGTCTGAAACATTCCAAATCCAATTCAAACAAAACATTCTCAAGTATAAAATCCAAATCATTATCTACATGTGTGTGTAAACACCAACATATGTTTTGTGTGTGTGTGTCACCACACACACACACACACACACACACACACACACACACACACACACACACACATGACATATTTTTTTTTACTTAAACCTTTGTCTAACATATTATGTATTTTTTGCTAATGAATGACTTTTAATTTATGCACCATGGATGGCTAGGAAAGTAATAAAATGTTATGGATTTCATTTTATTATAGAATTATATGGATGAAATTATATTTTAATTATATAATATAATTTACAAAAATGTAATAGGTATTTTTTCTCAAAATAAGAATGAGCTAACAAATTATTTTGTAAGCAAAAATTGAGCTAGTTTTTCCATGTGACTAGTGACCTAGTTTGCAATAGGAAATGGAGGGAGGACAAGATATACAGAATGAGGAAATAACAAAATATACTCATTAAAAAAAAGTAATAATAATTTATCTTAATCCTCACATGCTACACAATAATTAAACTCCCTATTATTCTTAAAAAGAAATATTTTTGTTGAATTTGTTTAGACTTAGATCAGTACATGGCCAGCTAAGGGTTATCCTTTTGGCATATACATCTCAGTAATTTCTTAGTATTTCATTTATTTTTTATTTTATACACTTTTGTATTGATTTTTTATTTTATTTTGAATTTTGTGTGATCCTTTATAATTATTCTAATGCAATTATGAATATGCATGGGCTTATCACCAAATACTAAATGCAAAGTAAATAAGGGAATTTATCCTCAATGCTAATCCCATGCAACCCATGTAATATATGAGGGCTCATCACTGAGGATTAGTAGAGGGTAAGATATGTAGAGTTTCCTTCTAATTTTATAAGCTTGATTTTATATAGTGTCTCTTTTTTTGGAATGTGTTTAACCCCTAAATTTTGATACATACAACTAGTAATATGCAAGGGCTCATCACCAAGGACCAACATAGGTGAATAATATTACTTGGTTAGAGCATATTATTATTTTTAATTAGATGGAACTGAAAAGGGGATTATTCCATGAATAACCTTTTATACTATTCTATAGGCTAGATTATCTTATATTGCAGGAAGATGTATGGGAATGAGGTGCAAAGTACCCATAAGAGTTAAGACAAGACTCTTATTTCATGTTAATTTTGAGATAATTTTTAAAAGAGGAAAAGGGTGATGGGAAAATATGAAATGATATGCTGAAATTATACCTTTTATTATGTGATCTTGTATCTAAATATCCATCCTATAAAATAACTAAAATGAAAACAATAAAGTGAAAATGAAAATTTTATTAATGAAAAGAGGGTAGTGTGAGATGTGATATTCATATGAAGACATGCTTGAGGTTTCAAGAATTCACCAATTCATCACAATACTTACCCTCCAAGGTGGATAAATGAAAATATCAACCCTAATATTTTATTGCCAATTATGGGCCTAACTAGATAGATCTAAACTTTCAATCTTATCCTTTCATTTTACAATTCCAACCTTGAGTCTTACGAAAAGGTAACCATATAAGATATGGTGTGTATACACATAATATTTTCAAACTTTTATCAATTACTGTTGCTCTCTATCTTGTAAGAACTTGTTGTGTCTCAATCTCTTTAAGTGTATGCCTTAAGGGGTGTACCGAGAAAGGGGTGGGAAGACCATTGGTGATTCATAGGATTGTTGTCCCTTTTTACATTTGTTATCTACACACTTGCCTCCTAAAAACCATTTCCATAAGCTTGATCTTCTCTCTTGTACACTCCTCTAGTATTTTACCACATTTTTTACCCATTTTCCTAACCTAAAACTTCATTTGATAGTTTACATGACTAGGTCGACTGGGTCAATGTTATACTCTTATTGGTGAAACTCATTTAGGATCTAGGTTGGTTCTTATTTGACCTAGCCTGTGACCTAATGATTTTTGTCAATATTAGTATTAGGTCGACTAGGTCGACCCTATTGGACAAAAAATTTAGAAGGGCTTAGGGTTAAATTTGCCTATATATAAGATCATTTTCCCATTATTTAGATAAGATAAGAAGACTTAAGAGCTATTTTGCATTTTCTTATCCACCATCCTAATTAAGGAGCAAACTTAAGGTTTCCTTATTTCTTTGGAGATATGGATCTTATCTTATGGATAAGTCTTTTCGATGAATTGATAGGTTGTGTGTCCTAGAGCTAATGTATCCTTATCATCCTTACATACCATAACAACCTCTTGTAAATCACCTTGTCTATGGGAGAGATTGAGGCTCAACGGGTTCATCTTCATAGGTAAGTATTCCTAACTTTGTTCCTCATTTGTAAGAGTAGATAGATATGTATTCATACTTCTCTTCCATGCATTAGGATTCTATATACATTAACATGAGTATATGTCTTATATGCATGTTTAATTTTATTTTTTATTACCCTCACTTTGTGCCAGAAGCTTTGGTGAGCACTAGATTAGACTTTACTTGTTATTAGTTTAATGAATATGAAAATATAAGGCTTAGTTAAGGTTATTGCTTGATTTTGCTTGATTGGAGGCTTTGGAACCCTCCCTAGTATTATTGTTGTGATAAGAGATCCCCTAATTGGATATATCATATCCACATATTGGTCATATTCTTAATTATTTAATGTTTCCTTAATTAGAAGTGTAAGTAAGTGTTGACATAGGAAATTGCACCCTTAGTAGGAGGCCTAGCTCCTGCCTTCTCCTCACAACATGGAAACTCCCCTCTCACCTATGGGACTGGTGAAGCCAGAGGGGAGAGTCTCTAGATAAGTGCTAGCTCCCTTTGATGCATTGTGTTTGTTCTAGCAAGTGCTAACATACATATATATAGATATAAAAAAGGGGGGGATGAAAAGGGAGAAAGATGAAGGAAAAAAAACTACTCTAAAGAGGTGATGCACCAAAATAAAGGTGACCTTCACACACCCACACTGAAACCAGACAAACACATAAATACACTACACATTTGGCAGAAGGACCAGGCTGCTAGAAACTGGCAGGGAGGCCTTAATGGAAGATACAAAAAAAGAAAGAGATCACCAAAGGTGCGATGAGATGCACACTTATGTAGTAACTTCCTTTGTTTTGCACTTCTCAAATACTACTCTTCTCCTGTCAGCTGTAGAGATGGTGCCTTGTAGATAACAAGTATGCTGGTGCTGAACCTGTGAGAATATCAAGAAAATAATGACTGGACATAGAACAAACACTCAAGACATACTCAGATATATTTATCCAAATGGAGGTAAAAACTACATTTATTTGATTCAGGTGGAAATTTCACCAGGGCTACGCCTTAGCAAAAATGTGGAAGATGATTAAAAAATGACCAAGCTCACAATATATAGGAGAAGCAAGGAGGCCATTTGGCGCTCCTTCTTTTACAAGTGGAATACACATCCCTTCATGGGAAGAACAAGTTGCTCAAAACATTGATGAGTTGTCCCCTTTGTCTATTTGAAATGTACATTTTCAGGGGCAATACATGGTTTGTCCACCTATTAAATGTAAAATGGAGAAATCAGTTGCATTACTAGCTATTTGAGTCCTCTTATGATCAATTTACAAGAATTGTTTCACCTACTAGAGTCGCTTCTCAAATTGGAACTTCCTCTTACCACTTGGACACTTTGTCCTTTTCTGCCTTTTGTCTTCTTCTTGCTCTTTCAGCCCTCGGGGGTGATCTCTTAGCTGGTCACTGCATTCCTTGGGATTTTCCATGCTTGACACTCAAAGAGTTCAAAAAACAAATGGCTAGTTCATTTCATTAAATTTGATGGCCTTTGGGACGTCACCATCCTTGTCAAAAGTCATCGGGTCTTTTCCTTTGAAATGCAGCCTCCTTAAACTAAACCTGTTGAACCAAAATGGTTCAACGGTTCAATGGTTCAACTAAGCGTGCTGATGAGCCTTTGAACTGAAGACAATGAACCTTCCACCTTTGAACCATTTGAACCTGGCTATGAACTGAATTCATTGAACCTATCAAACTTGAAATGAATTGGCCTTAAATAGTAGGTGAGAAGTTGACCAAAATTTTGCCTGTGGGCAAAATTGGTCAACAGATTGGTGACTCATAGGAGAAGCATGCCTGCTATGCTTTAGAATCTAGTTTCCTTGCAGTCCATTAGGCACGGAGTTAGATGCAGCTTTGATGAAAGTTAACAACAGCCCCAAGAGATTCGAGAATCAAAAATGAAGCTTTACCCGACACGAAAAGGGAAACACATAAGGCTAAAAAACACTACTTGTGCAATTTCACTTAGGGAAAATAGGAAAAGAAATTGAAAGCAAACTAATATATACAACTAACTAGGAATTTTTGCCTCCCTCTTGGATCGAAAGGAAAATTTCTCAAGTCTCCTTCTTGGCAAGAAGACTTATGGTGCCAAGCAAGTATCTAAATGAAAAGGGGATTTGGTGACTTGCTCTTCTTGCCTGTCACTTGCATTGGTTGGTACCTGAGTGGAGATTCAAACATGCTCCCAATGTATACATACTATGTTTGTTCTTGGAAGCTTTCCTCCTATTGGTTCTTCAAGCTGGTGTTTCCCATCAAAAAATTGATTGTTGTTGGCTCATCACCATAAGCCCCTTGATACACACCCTTGACTGGCTTGCTCTCTTCTGCCTCATGCTTGAGTTCCATGGTATGACCATCTTCCTTGATGACTTCAAAGGAGATATCTTCAGATTCACCAACCTCTCAAAGGGGTAAATCTAAAAAACTATAGCCTCTTTACATGCTTGTTAGAACCCCAATGCTACCTTCTACGCTCTTCTCCAGCTCGTAGCCTCCTTGAAGAATAGTGTAGCCTACCTCGATGACTTCAAATAAATCATTCAAAGCATGAACAAGAGATTGTCCATGCTCCTCCATGTCAGCTAAGGTGATCTCCTCCTCATCCATACTCATGAAGTCTCCTTGATCAGTCATGAACTGAGCACACTCTTCTTCACTTGCTTCCTTCAAGACAGGTTCCTCCTCGAGAAGGGGTAAAGTGGAACACTGATGGATGAACTCATGTGGAAGAGGAGGTAGTCCTTAAACTAGAATCCAATGATTCTCCACTTTCCATTTGGTCAACACTTCACCTATATCAGGCATAGCCTGATAGTTCTCTTAGGGATGTGTAGGTGGGGTGTGCTCAGACATGGAATGTGCTATTGGGTCTGAACCGTCCATCACACACTAGCTAAGGAATCTCTCTTTGGATTCCAATTTTGTAATCCACCTATCTATATTCTCTTGGAAGAGCCTTTCCTGGAATCACAATCATCATCGGGAGCAAGAGCAGCCCCATCTTCTTCAAGTTTTTGTACAAAACCTTGCTCTTCTTCTTCCTTTATGTCCCAAGATTCCACTATTTGCTTCCAAGTCGTGATCTTCGGATCGGAATCTTACTTCTGTGAATAGGCAGTAACTTTATCCTCTTCAAGGTCCTAAGTTGGTTCATGATGTTCCTTCTTCCAGCTTGAAATTTGGAGATCATGTTGAAAGACTTGAGGAGGTTGGGGATGATTTGGGAGGGTATACTCATGTACAGGTAGAGCTATCTGAAAAGAGGCATGCTGAAAATCTAGGTGAACAGGATTGAGGGTAAGATCGATTGATGCATCGGATGAGCCAGAATGAGCAAGTGCCATTTGATAGAAAGGATTTGGCATACAAGAGGGAATTTTCTCTAGAATAGAAGGGGGCAGACCTTGGGCCAAAATTTCTTAATTTTCATTCCTCCATTTTACCAATACTTTGTCAATATTGTAATTAGCTCATGGATTGGTGGAAGGGGTGCCTTTTGGAGTTAGCTCCTCTACAAGGTCTGAAAATTCCATTTCTCTCTCTCCCAATGTCTCATCTTAGCCTCTAATTCATCAATCTGCTTAGCTATATTATCCTCATTTTGCACTTCTTGGAGCTCGTGGGAAACACCATAGAGATGGGGAGTGCATGAAAATTGCTATGAAATGCAAGGAGCTTCTTGAGGAAGGGTGGGGGGAACTTGAAAAGGACTAACCTCATCTTGTACCTCACACTCTTGGACAATGTCTTTTGCCCCCTTGTTGTTCTGTGACTCAATCACTTGATTCCAGCTCAAGAAATTTAGACTGGGCATCTCCTTTGGGGATGATGGGGCCATAGTGTGAGAGGGCAGTGAAGATTTAGATTCCACTTCCCTTGCTGCCAAGATGGACTGTTGCATTTGAAGATTTTCCAATTTGATCTATCTATCAAGATTAGCCTTAAACACAAGATTTGCTTTTTTGGAACTCTCCTCCACATGATTGGGGAAAGGACTTTGACATGCTTGATTTGGCTTATGATCAGGCACCATATATGACTGATATGATGTTTGGGGCAGTGAGTATGTAATTTGATAGACTTGGTAAGGCTGCCTCTCATGAACACTTAGCTTCTCCTCCAAAGATGTGATCAAACCACCCACATCTAGCATCTAACTTGTAAGCCTGTGCCAATTAGCTCTTTCAATAGGAGCCCATTCCTTTTTAACCTAAACTAATGCATTCCTCACTTGATGGATGATATGATCAAGAATTTCTTGGCCACATCCTCTTTTGGTGCCAAGATCTATTACATGTTTTTCATATCCCAGCAGTGCTCGTTTGAAGGTAGAAACAGGTTGATTGGCAAAGAGACTGGGTTGAGTGGCAGAAGTGACATAATGAGGAGACTGGGCATAAGGCTAATATAACTCATTAAAGGGCTAGGACTGGCCATATTGAAAATGATCGTAGGTTGGTAAGGATCGTAGCCATGCTGGCAAAGACAAATAGGGTCCATGGCTCTGAACGATGGGATTATACATACCAAAATGTTGTTTCTTGATGGTATGGCACTAGAACTACATAACCAGTTGATTTAACTTAGAGTCACCATTGGTGTTTGATGCATAAGCCTCCAAAGGCTGGTCGGTTGAAGAACACACCAAAAATTCTTTAACTCTTTAGACGAAACCTATCCCAGTTGGTCCCACCGGGCATGCCAAAACTATTGATGCAGGAAATTGCACCCTTAGCTGGAGGACTAGATCTTACCTTCTCCTCGCAACATGGAAACTCCCCTCTCACCTATGGGACTAGTGAAGCTAGAGGGGAGAGTCTCTAGATAAGGGCTAGCTCCCTTTGATGCATCGTGTTTGTTCTAGCAAGTGCTAACATACATATATATAGATATAAAAAAAGGGGCAGATGAAAAGGGAGAAAGATGTAGGAAAAAAAACTACTTTAAAGAGGTGATGCACCAAAAGAAAGGCAACCTTCACACACCCAAATTGAAACCAGACAAACACATACATACACTACACATTTGGTAGAAGGACCAGGCTGCTGGAAACTGGCAAGGAGGCCTTAATGGAAGATACAAAAAAGAAAGAGATCACCAAAGGTGTTTTGAGATGCACACTTATCTAGTAACTTCCTCTATTTTTCACTTCTCAAATACTGCTCTTCTCCTGTCAGCTACAGAGATGGCACCTTGTAGATAATAGGTATGCTGGTGCTGAACCTGTGAGAGCATCAAGAAAACAATGACTAGACACAAAACAAACACTCAAGACATACTCGAATATATCTATCCAAATGGAGGTAAACATTGCTTTTATTTGATTCAGGTGGAAATTTTGCCAGGGCTACGCCTTAGAAAAAATGTGGAAGATGATTACAAAATGACCAAGTTCATAATATATAGGAGAAGCAAGGAGGCCATTTGGTACTCCTTTTACAAGTGGCATACGCGTCCCTTCATGGGAAGAACAAGTCGCTCAAAACATTGATGAGCTGTCCCCTTTCTTTGTTTGAAATTTGCATTTTTAGGGGCAATACATGGTTTGTCCACCTATTAAATGTAAAATGGAGAAACCAGTTGCATTACTAGTTGTTTGGGTCCTCTCATGATCAATTTGCAAGAACTTTTTCATCTACTGGAGTCGTTTCTCAAATTGGTGCTTCCTTTTGCCACTTAGACGCTTTGTCCTTTTCTACCTTTTGTCTTCTTCTTTCTCTTTTAGCCCTCAGGGGTGATCTCTTGGCTGGTCACTGCATTCCTTGGGTTTTTCCATGCTTGACGCTCAAAGAGTTCAAAAAACAAATGGCTAGTTCATTGCATTAATTTTGATGGCCTTTGGGACATCACCATCTTTGTCAAAAGTCATCAAGTCTTTTCTTTTAAAGTGCAGCCTCCTTGAACTGAACCCATTGAACCAAAATGGTTCAACGATTCAATGGTTCAACTAAGTGTGCCGATGAGCCTTTGAACCGAAGCCGATGAACCTTCCGCCTTTGAACCATTTGAACCCGGCTATGAATTGAATTCATTGAACCTACCAAACCTGAAATGAATTGGCCTTAAGCAGTAGGTGAGAAGTTGACCAAAATTTTGCTTGTGGGCAAAATTGGTCAATAGTAAGATCTATATTCTCTTAGTTAGGATTGATTTATAGACTTGATGCATTTTTGATTGCATACATTCTAGTAAACTTGATGTGAACTTAACCTTTTTAGGTTTTATTTCATGTTTTTCATTTTCTATCATTTTATTTAACATTTTTATATATTTAAAATACTAGGTCAACAAGGTTGATATAGTTTCTAACATCTGTGCACATGTTTAACACACAGTCTCATAAAAAATGATTGTGTGTTGTTTATGTAGGTTTTCATCAAATACAAGATATTGGGTCAAAAAAGTCAACAAATTAATCTTACAGGCTTCCAAAAAACATACCAAGTCGACTAGGATAGTATATTCATCTTATAGGCTTCCAAAAAACATACTAGGTTGACCAGGCTAGTATAGTCATCTTCATCAATTTCAAAAAATAGGGAATTATAGAGCTAGGTCAACCTAGTAGACATAGTTGGCAAAACTTGTACGTAACATTAAAGGAAATCCAATAAAAATCTCACATTCCTCTACATCTTCTAACCCACTAAGGTTCCTTTCTCTCTTTCTCTTTCATTTTGATTATTCCTTACAGATCTATTTTGCATAGTTTGTAGTCTTTAAAACTTCCATCATACAAAAAATTAGGTTGACTTGGTCGATCTAGTTCTATATTATATCTTCTATATGATAGATAAGGTCAAAAATATTGACATATTTCTTAAATACCCTTACTTCAATAGTATAATTACAATACTGTCGACTATGTACTGTAATGTTTACATATACTATCATCTAAACCGACACTATACCATGTTTCAAATTGGAAATTGACAACTATATGGTAGTAATTAATTCACACTTTCACCTTCAATTATTTGCATGCTTAGAATAGATCACCTATTCTAATTTGGTGGTTTCTTAATATACTATTTAGTTACACTATTTTCTTTCATTTTTTGCATACATTACCAAATCACATAATTTCAAAATGCATTTAAACAATTATCTATCAAAGGCCTACCTACTTGGATCTCATCACTAAGGGGGAAGATGACTTGGTTTTTTGGCCAAGTATAAACACACGGTTAATGGTATATATTAGAAAAGAACTCAACACCCTTATCTCTAAAAGATTTTGAAGTGAGGGGTAGGCCCCACTACCAAGCTAGTACCATTGCTAACATAGACCCCTTTCAGCCTAAACATTTTGAAACCATCCATAGATTACTTTCTAGTTCCCTAATTTTAGTCAACTTACCTATCATGCTTAAAATAACACTCTAATAATCTAACAACATTTAGGATGACCACTTAGTTAGCATTTAATTTTGAGTTGACTAATTGTTCTTTGCTCATTATATGTTGTATTACAAAAACTTGCATTCACTAGTGTTGGTGTAAGGTTTTATGTTGCATACTTCAATTGGATCATTCTCATTAACCCAATTGATTGTGTGTTTACTTTTATTTCCTGATTTCAAAGTATATTACAAAAAAAGTTCTATTTCAATACAATGTCATTCTATTTGACATAGTCTCTTATAGACTGTCTATTTCCCTACCTATAGTACTGCATCAACTTGATCGACCCAATATTATTTTATGACTCTTAAGATATAGTATTACATCAACCTTTTTGATTCTATATCCTTATTAGTCTTCTTTCTATCCCATGTTACAATACTAGGTTGAACTTGTTGACTATGTATCCCTATTTACCTAGTTTTCATACCCTATTTTCAATACTAGGTTGATGCAATAAAATCTTTACTCTTATATGTCCCTTTATATTTCCTTTATTTTGCATTAACTTTGCCTTTCCTAATCTCCTTCCTTCATCATGAAATTCCTATTTGAAAACAACATTGAGTTGAATTTAATGGATATGATGAGTCTTACCAACCCTAATAAGTTCTCCCATAAGTAGCTTGTGGCTCCTATCTTGGATGAAGGTAATGTTCATATATCCACTTGCACAATAAACTATGGGAGCCCTCCTCATTCCTCTTCTCTTCTTAATCCTCTCTTCTCACTTGAAGATCAACTTGAATTAGAGTATACAATCAAAATGCTCTTATTCATCTGTGAGTTTC
This sequence comes from Torreya grandis, assembly GCA_037957365.1. Taxonomy (NCBI): domain Eukaryota; kingdom Viridiplantae; phylum Streptophyta; class Pinopsida; order Cupressales; family Taxaceae; genus Torreya; species Torreya grandis. The sequence continues at coordinate 818,493 of JARHVA010000215.1, read as the reverse complement.
CTCAACATCAAGGAAAGGATCCTTTTACCATTTACCAACTCATGACAAGTGGTCAAGTTGAGGAGCATCATTCACCTTCTCCCATATTCTCACATGGATTTGGGGATACTATTTTCTTTGCTTCTTGACCTTTTCCCTCTATTTTAACCCCTTATTATACCATGACTTCTTCTTTGACTTCCTTTACCTCCATGCCTAGTATCTATACTAGCATGTTAGGTTCTACATATAGTGGGCCTCTTCTAAGACCCACTCTTATCAATCCTTCCACTAGTGCATCATTTTATACCCATGGTAATCATTCCTATAGTGCTACTTCTTCTCATCCCTTTACTAGTCCATCTTTTACCACACAAGTAAATTATGCCACTAGTGCCTCACTTACCAATATTTCTTCTCAAGCTCCTATTGATACCCATAGTGGTACCTAAACTACTAATTCCAATTATAATTCCTCAAAAATGTCAACAATTCAACTCAAACACATCAAATACTATTAAAAATCCTTAATCAAATGAATAATTTTCAATCTAACAATGCAAATCAAATGCAAAATCACCTTATCCATGTTCAACCCATCCTTAATAGATGCCATGGGTCATGCACAGCCAAAAATTTCCCCCACCTCCTATTAGGTATTCCCATGGTAATCTTATCCCTAAACTTCCTCTTATCAATAAGACAATCAAGCATCTTAAAAATGAGTCTCTTACATCTCAAATTACTACTATCGATATAGGAGTTATCACCTCTACCATTTCTTACAATGGGTCAATTGATCCCACTCTTCATTTAGAAACATTTGGAAATCTATATAAAGATTTTATCAAATTAAATACCTTTTTTTGCTAGTAAGTTATTATCCAAAACTCTCATGAGTGATGCTTTATATTGGTGCAACCAACTTAAAACTCATTCTATTACTAGTTTGGAAGATTTAGTAAATGCTCTAGTCTAAGAATTCTAAACTAGTGATCTTCCTAAGAATACCTTGGCCCATTTTATAAATTATAAGCAACTTGAGACTGAAACTACATAAGTTTTTGTTAAATGGTGGAATACTTTGTCTAAAAAATGTGAACATCATATGGTAGATGAAAACTTCTTTCATCTCTTTACCAATGGTCTTTTTCCCAAGTTACAATATCGAGTCTAGACTCTCTCCCACATACTTTAGAAGAAGCTATTAACCAAGCTAAACATTAATATTTTTTTATGCATCAATTTGATCCATCCAAACCTTCTATAGGTTCTCATATGTTACTCAAGAATAAGAATCATCATGCTACCAATGATTGTGTCATGAACTCTATGATACCATTCACACTATTCAAGCTGTTATTCCTAACCAAAATTCATAATAAGATTCCCCTCCTAACCAATTCACTAATCCTCATTTATATTCAACTAATAACATTAACATGCAAAAACATTTATCCTTAATAGAATTACTACCTCTCCCATGAGAACTTGATCTCACTCATCTTATGAAATCTTGGTATGATCCCAATAAATTTTCTTGGTTTCATGCTAGTTGGGGTCATTCTCATGAGACCTATAGGTAGCTTCATAATTTGGTTATGGATTTACCTTTTAGTCCCAATTTTGACCATGATTTTATAATTCATCAACACCAACAAGCCTATGACATTGATTTCAAATCCCATGAAACACATACTAAATGTCAAGCTTTGAATCAAGATAATGGTCATTTAGCCATCTATAATGATCCTCTTCCAAATCACCAAGATACCCAAGACAAACATACCCATTATACTAATAATTTTGATAGTTTCCTTGACCTAACTCTTGAAGAGAATGTGGTTAATATGAATAACATGTGAATGGTGGTTGATTTCATTGATCCTCAACCCATCTACATTGCTCCATTATCTCACACATTCTATGTTATCCAAGATTATTTTCTAATTCACTTAAAATAGTTGGGGAAAGATGACCTTATATCTTTTGATGAACCAATTCCAACACCTCCCTTGGATGACACTTCCAATTCTATTTCTACCACCCCTCCATCTTCTTTACCTAACACTAATAACACTTAATAGTCTATTAACACATCTTCTAAGCTATCTCAAACCATACCTACATCAACTGATTCATCCTCTCAACATAATCTGCAAAATTGACCTCTTATTAAACCTTCTATCTCTTATCAACATAAATTCACATGTACTTTGGATCCTCCTTCCAAGGACCTCCTTCAACACTATTCACCTCTTTCCAAAATTATTCTTATGGGTTGTGAGAAATGGGATCCTTTCATGGATCTTACTAATATCCCATCTCAAATCCCATTTCTCATACTTATGAGTACCTCTCTACATCATTGTAACCATCTTATGTAGTTTTTGTTCAAAATGAAAATCCCTTGTCCTCCCCTAGTAAGAAATGAAGCCACCTTATCTAGATCTGAAGATAGCATTTTAAAATAGTGCAAAGAAGTGTCCATCCATGTTGATGAAATAATGGAAACTTATCTTTCCATTAAATTCCTCATTGCTTCCATGATCCTCAATGAGATTTTGCTTCATGTGGATGATCCTCATTTTTTCATTAGTGTTCAAATTATTGATATCCAAGTCAAGCATACCTTAATTGACAAGGGTTTTAACACTTGTGTTACCTCTCTTGATTTTATCAAAACCCTTAGATATTCTAAATGTAATCTTAAGTCCACATGAAACACATGTCAAGGTTATGATTGAAGGCAAAGACCTCATTTAGGTTGTGTGTGGATCCCCATTACCATCCTACTTGTCACCATTCATGTGAAGGTGATGATATTAAACCTTCCTCTATCTTAAAACATCTTGATTAGTAGTCCATAGACTCATCATATGATAGTAGTTTCCTCTTATACTTGCTAATGCATTAAATTTTCTCATAATGGATCCATTTATAGGATTTAGGGTGACACCAATCCTTAGAATTTTAAATAATTCTAAGGCCAGGGTGTATTCAAGATTCCTACCCTTGAAATCTTGCCAAGCATCCCATTTCATGAATCTCAATGATTTAAATTTCCCATCAATTCTACTCAAGGTTACAATGGTCATATGAACTCATTGGAATATTACCCCTAACCTCCTAGAGTTTGATGATGATGATGATCTTGATGAGATTAATTTCAAGATTAAAACTTCTGATCTCTTACGTCATCTCATCTATTATATTATCACTTATTTTCAACCTCATTCTCATCAACCACCTTGTGATGACATTCCCATTTTCTTAACCAAGACTCAACATTTCACTCATCACACCACATCAGATGACAAGGACATCCCTACCTGCATCATTGATCTACATACACCTAATTATGATGATGGTTATACCTTACAAGATCCATTCTTACTAGGTCTTTTTTAGGCTTGAGATGCTAATATTATTTGTTATCATTCCTCTTTACTTCATTCTTTTATTATATCTTCCCATGTTCCATCGTATATCATTCCTTATTTTAGTATTTTTCCTCTTTATCATATGGGTAGAAATGGTGTAGAAACCTCTAGTTTAAGAAGAACCTTATATGAATATGTTTATGGATCATGCTATTATTAGTCCTTATCACTTTTCTAGGTACCATGACCCCTATAACCTACTTATCCTTGAAATACATGTGACTCTCCTTCAACCTTATGTAGACCCTGCCCCTCTCTTCATAGAGCCCATTTGGATCCCATTCCTACACTCATTTTAGCTAAGTTTATTCTTACTTCTGATCCTATCATTCTTAAAGTCAAGTCTTGTCCAATCTCTCCATTATCCCCACCTTATTTTGGTGAGGGTTTTCTCCCTTTACCATAATTAGCTCCTTCATCCAATAAATGGGCCAATTAGCCTTATTATGACATTCATAAAGTTGTTGGTCATTAGACTACAGATTGTTCCCTATACCAATCTCCTACTTATGTTACACCTCCTCTTATGAGTACACCTACTAAGACTACTCATATGTGTATATGTTTCTTCCATGGAATAGATAATCATTCATCCATGCATTATCACAAGTTGTGACAATATATTGACACTTTGAGTCTTACCACTCTTCAACCCTCAAACAAGGCTATACCCTCCCCCAAAGTATTACCTGAGTATTTTCCTAAGTATAGAGAGGTATATTGTATTTTTCACCAATGTGTCACACATCACACTAATCATTGCCATATCCTTCAGCAACTTCTGAAGGATCATCTCCTAACCATTTCTACCCCTTCTACCCTTTCTCTCATAGATTATTCTCATAAGAAGACTCACCCTTCTTCCCCCATAGTTATACCTCCTATGGATCCATCTCCCCTTGTGGTCCATTATACACCTATTATCTCTCCACCCATGATTCCCTCAACCTTGGATCTTCCCTCACCTATGGATCCTTTTCCACCTATGATTCCCTCACTCATGGCTCCTTCCCCATCGGTGACCCCTTCATCTCCTATAGAGTCCATTTCCATGAATTATCTTGAGCATCCCCTACATGATATCTCTCCTCAACATGATTCTTCAAGCAATCCTACATTTTTAGTTGAGGATATTTAATGTGAAGTATTTTCCCAGCTTTTGCTAAAGATTGATGAAACATTAGCTGCAGTTCACATTCAACTTCATAGAGACTTATTAGATGTTATGGATAATGTATGTGGATAAATATATCAGTACTTATGAACACATGCATGGTGTTCTTACATTTTCATTTGGATTTCACATGTGCTCCAACTTTATCTTTATTTATTTGTTATATCATTTGACATCACACCAAATTATTATCTATCTTAAATGGTGACTTTGGTTTCACACTTTATATTACTTATGATGTAATTATATTATCTTATGGATTTATTCATTATCATTGCCTTATTTTTATTTGTGAGTTAATTTTCTTATTATTTTTAATGATTGTTTGCTATCTTGTCTCTATAAAAATGGATAATTATTATTGTGACTTGGTTATACAAACCTTATTCCCTTAAGTAATTCCTTATTTACCATGTGATCAGTTAAAAAACAATTCATCTCATTATAATATCCTTTTAACAATCTACTTGGGATCTCCTCTTATTCCCTTTTATTCCCTTTTATAAACTAAGCATATACATGGTTGAGACTTGAGATAACATGCTAGTTCATCGTTAAGCCTAAGTGTTCTAATCAATCTTATCTTTAGATACTTAGCTTCCTTTAGCCAAAAATCAAAGATCATTCATGTGTATCACTCTATCTCTCATGATTGGTCATTTCAAGTCTGTATGGAGGAGAAATATTAAAAAAAACCCATAAAAACATTCAAAATCCAAATCATTTAATAAAGGCAATGATCCAAAAGGTAACATTTAAAATTATCAAAAGTTAAATCACATGAAAAGATATGATTATTAGCACATATCCTTCTTATTATCAAATTAAAACTCCACATTAGGCCTCAACATAGAGCTGAGATTGATTGGGGTGTGGTAGGCCAGTAGATTGGAAAAGAAGAATAAACAAATCTTTTAGTGCTACCTACTTTCTCATGCAAGTACCCAATCTTCACAATACACCAATGACTCTATAAGGGATCTATAGGAATGGGGATCACACAATGGGGAAATAGGTCCATTTTAATTTTCTTGTTCAAAACTACCCACATGATTTGATCTTAGTATCACACTTATTTTCCTACATAGCTTTGTGTATTTAGCAAATAGGTATCCTTTGTATATTGATGGTCAGTAGTCATTTAGTGTCTTTTCATGTCCTTAGTGTGCCTCACGTCTCCTAAGGTCTTCTCATAAGATACCTAAGTTATGATTTTTACATTCCTTTTTTCACCCCCTATAATCCTAATATTTCCCCTTGAAAAATATTGTTTTATTCATTGATCACTCCCCTAGGTATTCCATTTGTGAGTTGCATTGTAAGACCATTGATAGGACTTGGTCTTCCTCAAAAGATTTCAAATTTTCACATTACCATTACAAACATTGTCTTTTACCATATTTTCACATTATCTACACCTCATTAGTGTTCCCTTTATGAGTTGCAATGTAAGGCCATACATAGGACCTGGCCTTCATCACACAATTTTCCAAACTCTAAGTCACAACAAAAATTACATGTGTCAAATATGAGATAAGATGATATTGATTATGAGTTACATGTCATTGACATGTTTTCCATATTGATTTAGTATGTTTTATGCTTACTTCATTAATCTTTCATCTTCTTATTTTCTGATTGCATGTAAACATCCAACAATTTTTCTTCAATTTTTCATACTTCCCAACTTGAATTAGTATGATTAATTTAATACCATTTTTGCCAATTTTTATCTCTTTTATAATTCCCAATGTTATCTAGTATGATTGAGTGACTTAATTAATTTGTCTTTTTACCATTGTTCTTTCACGTGATTTCCATTTTATTACGTTATTTTCATACTTCCCAACATGATTTAGTATGATTCTACTTATTTTAATTTGGTTCAAAAATCTCTTTTATGGTTTAAAAATAACTTGTTTCCCTCTTGTTTACCATTATTTTTGGCTTCTTATACTTAATCATTTCTTTCTATTACACTTTTCCCAATGTGAAATAGTGTGTAGTACATCTGCTTTTTATTAATTATATTTTTCCAAAGTCTTTTTTGCCTATTTATTTTTAACCATGTATGTGTACTATATAATTCTAGAAAAGAAAACATAACACATATATTTCCTAATCATATACAACAAAAGCAAAAGCATGTGTTATAAATAAATATATCCATGCATCCATAACCACAACCATAATACAAACACATAATATCAAAATTCAACCACCAACATACAAAATCTCTCTATATATATCACGTGTTTTTTATATAAAAGTACAAAAATACATCATTATAGCTCTAAGGGTGGGATCTATCATGTCTATCTCATGGCCTAGCTAGACTGCCCATAGATTCCTCAAATAGTCCCCTCTGAATAGTATGTTATAAATAGGATGTCTAAGATTTCAAGCCTGCCACATGTCCCTATAGGTTGGCCACCTAGGCCTATACTTATCCTAGTTGTATTGTGGTATCCAAATGTGTAGATATCTCTTGAGCCAAGGCCTTATTGGCCTGTGCCTCTCCTACTCCCACCCCTAATGGTGGATATAGCTCATCTATACATACCTTTAATCACCTTGTATCCTCTTTTGCAATTTTAAATGAACTCAATTGAGCTAGGGCAGATGGTACAATAGGATCATCTAATGTGGTAGGTTTGTGTGGTGTCAATGCCTCATCTGGGATATCATGGAGTACTCCCCTCATGAAGGATCCCCATTTGGTCTCCTCCTCATCTGTAAGATCTATAAAATATAAACCAAATAGATGTTAGATCATATATATCTCTAAATATATCTATCTACCATCTATCTATCAAATCTTATACAAATAGTATTCTATTCTCAAAAATTAAATAAATTTTAACCACTTATTACCCATTTAGATGTTTCCTATCACTATCTCCCCATCTACTTGACCATCGAGCATGGTCTTTCCATCAACTCAGCCTTTGATTATCTCATCCATGGTATGCCTCCCAACTAATTTAAACCCTAGGGTCACCACCCATGTCCATCTTAAGCCTCACCTTAGTGGTGACTCTATGGACCAGCTCTACCCTAGGACAACTGATGGGTCATCTTGGATGACCACCTTTTATGCTCTTTTTCATCACTAGCATTACTATTGATGGTGCAACTAAAGTGGCCACTACTCATCCTACTATGGTGCTAGTTTTGGTACCCATGATACTCCTTCATTCACATCCATCTCCTCTCTAGTTGTTGGTCGATATGCTCAACATGTCCATGGTATATCACACTATGGTTTGATCTCTTGTCTCACAACTGGTGATCCATATCCTCCTCTCGCACTCAACTCTCTCACATGTCTAGCCCAACATGTCGGCACCACTATAAAATCCATCTATTTAGGGAATTTAAACTCTCTTAGTAAGTACACCACTAGATGTGGCTCTATCCATCATGGGTAGTGGCCCATGCTCTACGTTCATGCCAACTCTAGTGTCATCATCCTCCAACTTGGCCAAACTATCATGATGTGTGCATATATAATCCTTATAATATCTTTTCATGGGACCTTATATAACATTGACACATGAGGCATGGCCTATGTGACCTGATCTTATCTCCATCTCTACACATGAGGAAACTAATCATCAACCACATGGGGAAACCCAACTGGTCGATACATCAGGAACCTCTCATATATCTAACCACTTAGTAAAATCATTGGTCCCATGGTCTTCTACCATTTGGATAACATCCCATACATATCATGCATGAACTAAACCTAGATGATAGAACCCAAGTCATAGACTGCTTGCTGCTCCAAAATAGACTGGCATGCAATAGCCTTATGCCAGTTCACCATCAAATTCCTTATTTTGATCATATCTTTGTTTTTAATCACACATTTTTCAAACCGTTAAAAAGTTCTTGAATTTTGATGTCATAGAGAATATTTTCCACTATTATACACATATATTCCAAAAAATTAAATTTTCACTCTTTTTTGCACTAATATTTATAGGTTTGCCTAATATTCCTCACATTGGGTGCCTTCACATATATTTCAATCTCCTTCTTTATCTACAACACTAAGGTAAGTAAATGTATGTGTTTTTCAATTCTATCCTTTCCTTTATCTTATTTTCTCCTTACTACATTTTACGTAGCATCAAAATTATGTGTCATCATGTTCTATTCCTAAAACACCATCCTGTGTCACACTTATGTGATAAATGATGAGATTTGAGTGGAGAATATTTATATTCATAATATTTTCAAAATTTTATCAATTATTGATGCTTTCTATATTGTAAGAACCCATCAAGTATCAATCTCTTTTAGTGTATTCCTTAAAGGGTACATTGAGAAAGGGGTGGATAAACCATTGGTGCTTTGTAGGATTGTTATCCCTTTTGCCACTTGTTATCTACACACTTGCCTCTTGAAACTTATTTACCTAGGTTTGTTCTTCTCTATTGTGCACTCCTATAGTATTTTACCACCTTTTGTACCCATTTTACTAACCTAAAACCCCTTTTAATAGTTTACATGATTAGGTTAATTGGGTCAACCTTGTACTCTTATTCTTAAAACTCATTTAGGGTCTAGGTTAGCTCTTGACAAACCTAGCCCATGACCTAGTGAATTTTTGTCAATATTAGTACTAGGTCAACTGGGTCAACCCTGTTAGTTACACGTTTCAAAATGGCTTAGGGTTAAATCCACTTATATATACAAGATCATTTTTCCATTATTTAGATAAGAAAAGAAGAAGTAAGAGTTATTGTGCATCTGCTTATCCACCATTCTACTTGAGGAGCAATATTAGGGTTTCATACTTTCTTTGGAGATATAAATCTTGTCTTGTGGAGAAGTATTTTGGATGCATTGATAGGTTATGTAACCTAGAGTTGATTTATCCTTCTCATCCCTACATAACATAATAACCTCTTGAAAATAACCTTGACCAAGGGAAATATTGAGGCTTAATGGGTTCATCTTCAAAGGTAAGTATTCCTAAATTTGTTCCTCCTTTATAAGAGTAGATAGATATGCATTTATACTTCTCTTCCATGTATGAGGATTCTGTATACATTAACATGAATATATGTCTTCTACACATATTTACTTTTATTCTTTATTACCCCGCTTTGTGCCACAAGCTTTGGTGAGCACTAGATTAGACTTTATTTTACTTATTATTAGTTTAGTGAATATGAAAACATAGGGATTAGTTAGGGTTATTTATTTATTTTTCTTGATTGGAGGCTTTGAAGCCCTCCCTATTATTATTGTTGTGATAAGAGAACCCCTAATTGGGTCTAGTGGATCCACATATTGGTCATGTTCTTGATTATCTAATATATCCCCAATTGGAAGTGTAAGTAGGATTTATCTTCTCTGAGTTAGGATTAATTTATAGACTTGATGCATTTTTGTTGCATACAGGGTATGTTAGGATGAAATTATGACCCATTCTAAGATAATTAATAAATTAATTATTATAAGTGGATAAGAGTATCTTATAGTACATGGGATAAAATTCCCCTTATTTTTAGGATTATGATGGTAATCCAAGGGCCAAACAATTCAAAATGATATAGTATGGGTAGGTTGTTATTGTTTCTACCTAGAGTTCAAATGGTTTCCTTAAGGTATTCATGATCTCACTATTGGTTCCTTTAAAAATGGGTTATTTACAATGTAATGCATAAGACATTCCTCATAAAAAATAAACAAAAGGGAGAGAGAGAGAGTATAGTATAAAAGAGGCAAATACCTTGATTAAGATAGGTCTTTTGATACTCAAAAAAATTAAATTATTGTGGGTTGTAATCAAATCATTAGGCATCAAGTCTAGATAATGCACAAACTAGAACACCACAATGAGAAATAATAAAATAAAAATTATGTGAACATGAAATCTAGAACTTTATTCAAAATAAATCCATTACACAAGTCTAGAGATATTTTCACACCATGACTAATGTAATCCTCAAAATAAATAGAATAAGCTCTCAAACCTAATTAAATTAGCTTCTACACAATCTAATTATATATTCAATTTAACACCTATAACGTCAAAAAATTATTTCCATACATTAATTATCAAATCAATATCTTTGGTAAAAAACCAAGTGAAAATAAGGAAGAAAAGTAGGGGAAATCATAGCTCAATCTCAATAGAGTTTTGGTACTAAAAAATGTCAACCCCTATAATGGGCAAGCAATGTTTCTTATATAGATAAGCATATTTATTTATTTGACCATGATGGATAACCAATATTAACTGCTCTTGATACAAACATTAAGTGAATAACTAATTAGAGCTCAATATTTTGAGATAAAACATCAAGAAACAAGAAGATAAGGCTAATCTTATCATGACATAACATCCTTAGTATAATAACCTCATGGATAAATAAAATGCATTTTCCAATACAATTTGAGCTCCTATTGTCTAATAAACTTGTTAATAAATTTCCATCAATGGTTGTAGATCCAAACAGGAAGAGACACCTCATTATAAGCCAACCCCAACAATAAAGCTATCAATTCATGCATTAGCTTTGTCCATTCCCAATATATTATGTTTATCTTCAAGATAGTAGAATTCCTTATAGATATATATATATTTTCTTTATTAATTTTTGATAAATAGATAATATTAAAACAAAGGATTATTCTAATTCTATAAATATATGTATTTTTCCCTCTTGGTGAACTTATTGATATTCTTAGCCATTGGGTCAATTTTACTTTGCAGATATGAATAGTCCTCTCGATCTTGGCTTTTATCTCTATTCAGATTTATGTTATTTATCTATTCATGGATACTTTCTTGCTCTTTTTATTCTTGTGATTAGTTCTCATGATATTCAATATAGGCCTTCTCAACCAACTCTATGATCTAGCTTGTCCAAAATTTTTGGTTATATGTGATGTAGTCACATTCTTAGTCCCTTTTCATATAGTCTAAGCATGTTTGCCTTCTCTTTGTTTTTAATCTTTGAGCCATCAATATAAGTTCTTGACATGTTATATTATGATCAATTCCTAGATCTATATTTTGTCCATTTTACCTTGCATATATTTAGTCACTTAATAAATCATATTCATGTTTTATTTTTCTTGGCCATTGTAACTGAGTAATACAATCAAAATCTCATATACCCATCCTTTTCTTTTTTACTTGGCTTTAAAATTTGGGATCATTATTTACAATTTGTCATTCATACAACCTTTATTAATGACATATGCTACTTTATTTTTGCATTGATCTCTAGGTTTTGAATGCACAAGATATCACCATATGGAAACATCTTGGGCCTTCAAGTCTTAGAGAGTGCTCTTCCCAAAACTGCCTAGGGATCCCAAAGGTCCAACTTCTCGTGATGCGACCATGTATCATAATCATGGTAGTTAGTGTATTGAGACATATTAACTATGAAATTTCTCCCATTGGGATCTATCTTACCATGATGTGACCATTTTTTATAATCACTATAGTTAGAGGAGCGAAAAACATTAAACTATTAAACTAGCTTTTTAGACTCTAAACTCACCATTTGTCTTGTTGACCATGACTTTTCATGTTGACTATATTCCCTTAGAATTTGAAATATACTCAATCTTTAGACATGTTGATGGTGGAGCTACTCAGGGATATTTTAATTTTTTGAACATTGAATTTATATACCCCATAGGCTGAGTCTATGAGATTATGACATGTGGCATGATCTCATAAGTTTGGGAGATAATCCATGGTTCACTACATATTATCCATCGGATCTAATCTATAATTAAATGATAACTTTCCAAATGAATTACATATAACTCTTAGGATGTTTAGGACATCATGACTATGGACTACCTCTCTCTTGGACCTAACTACTTGAAATTGTACCACATGTCATAATCTTGGTAAGTCAAGATTGAGATGACTTTAGAATATATACCTATAGTTTCCTAATCTTGAGTGTACTAGATTGATCTATATGGTCAAGTTTGATGGTTCTAAGATGTGATAATTCTAACCATATAACTACATTAAATTTTTTTGAAAGCTAAAGAATTGATTTGCTAAATATCAAGAGCTAAATTCTTGAGTTGTAAAACTAAAATAAAATATATACTTGGGGAAATAATTAATAGATTAGTCAAAATAAAAAATCCATATAAGCATGAATAAATCCTAAAAAAAGCATATAATGAGTTAGAATTAGCCATATTAAAGTCAAATCTGATTTGACACAACATAAAATTTTCTATAAGTAAATCCTAAAATGTAAGTAATACTTGATTTTAACAAAGACTTAAACCAAACAAGCACCCATTTAAAAGAAACAAATTGATTTAACAATTTAAGAAAATATTTAAAAATGGAAACATTATCATTTGATTTAGAATTTGGACTAGATATGGATGAATAAATATCATAATACATTTGAAAAGTTTAATAATGAAACCCAAAGAAAATGACAAATAACATGAACCAGTTTAGACTTTTAAAGATAAATGCATTTAGGCTTGGTCGATGAGGAATAAATTGATCATAGAAGAGCTTAAATTTGACTTGGACTTTGAAATTATATTATGTAAATCAGTGATTAACAAAACTTGAATGCCTTTATAATACTTAAAAATGTTAGTTATTATTATTCAAACCCTCAACAAGGATCATCTAGTCCTTGTGAATGACTGATAAACTGAAGCTACCAAAAAAGCATCAAAATAATAATGGCACATGAGTTAGTGTCCTTAGATGAAATTATTTCTCAATAATTTGAATGGTATTCATAAACTAATTCATACTAGTATACAAGAGCCTAAGAATAAAATAACTAATGATAAAGCAAAATGGTCCCCATGTGATATTTTGAGTAATGGGGTATTTTAGACCCAATAGGGCAGTCATGAAAAGTATGATAATATTGATAGTACTCATTATAAGGCATGATCATTGTCATATTTTATATCATATTGAATCAAGGAAATCCAAATATTAAGAAAACTCTTTAAGAAGTATTTGATGTCCCTCTATCTCTTGAGAGGAAATAAAAGATCCAAATATTAAGAAAACACTTCCCCCCTTCACAATAGTGGAATTATGAGTTTATAATCCAATAGGTATATGGGGATTGTATTTTTTGACCCCATGTAGGTCAAATGAAAGCATGATAGATTCATCCTTATCTATGATACTAATAAATTCAGCCATTAACTTCATCAAAATGGTTGGTATCCTTAAAATATTATATTCACCCATTTTATACATCATTTATACACATTTTCCCTATGATTTTATCTTAGTGAGACTTTATACCATTAGATCTTGATCTAAAAAAACATATCATGGTGGAAACATCATATTTTTTTATTTGATGAGGTAAAATCTAGTTTTTATGGGAACCTAGAACCATCAGAATGTAGTATAAAAGATATAACAAGCCATAAATAGGGCTGAGGAGACAAAAAGCAAAAATGTTTATAGTACTAAAATGAGAGAAAAAAATAGTAAACCATAATATAATTAGGAGGAAACTCCCTCCTAAGGCTCTTTAACATATTCAGTGTCCTTTACTAGAATGATTAGTTTTTCCTTAGAAACTTTTGCCTGAGTGCAGTTCTTGGGGCCTTCAATAGCATCACTACGGAAGATCATTCAGGGGTGATTTTTCCTTTAACCTATATAGGGGAATACTTAGGGGGAGACTTGAGCAGGTGATTTTAAAACCTTTGGTGATTGAAAGGTAGGATACTAAGTGGGTTGAGTAGATTGGACAAAAACCTAAACTATGGATTAAACCTATCTATGCAATGATTTCTAGTCCTAAATGAGTTTGGATAGACCTAAAACTACTTTTTAAACCTTTGAATTAAATTTTTCTAGATAAACGTTATTCCTTTCTAGTTCATTAGTCACAATGGCTTTCCCTTTCTAGGCTATCTTCGCTAGGGTACCTAGTTTAAGTGAGATAGGTTTCAATTTGGAGATAAATAGCTTAAGGGGGAGGCCATTAGAGGGTAATTTGATAATATATCTTTGGGGGTGCAATCTGAGGTCTAGTGGGATACCTCAGTGGGATCCTCCACTAAGGAGTCCTCCCAAGAGAAAGAACCCCTGGGGGGAACCTCCCAGCCATAAAGGGCTTGGCCATGGTTGACTAGAAAGAGAATCAAGCCTTGGTGAAGGATGGGATTGGTGTCATTCACTTGGTGTAGTAAGATGTTAATCTCAAGGGATTTTAGAAGAAATTAGGGTAGAATAATTTTGTATCCAATAAAATGATTAAGTAGAAAAAAGTGCTGGGAAAATATAAGAGTATATTTACCTTCGAGCCTCATGTAACACATGATTTGAAGGTAAATGTCAGGCCAATAGCATAGGAGATCAGCTCATGGAAAGATTTTTTTGTTCATGTACACAAATTCATTCATCTTGAAAAAACATTTTAATGACTTTTGTTATTTTGATTGATCTTTGAATGTCTTAGTGCCTGCACATGACATTCTAGTTACTTCACTAATGAACTCCTATGAAACATTGATATTGATATTATGGATGGTCACTTTTTTATTATTTTAGGCCACCATGAAGTTATGGGCAATATCAACATTATGTTCTATGACTCACTCCATAAACTCAGTGAGTCCCCCTTTTTTTAGCTTCTTCCATACTTTTTTCTATTTGCAGACCTCCTTACAAGAAATGGGTTTTAATCTATCCATGTCACCACCCATGGAGACTGTGTGTGTAGATTCAAAGTGGGTAGAATGAAGTTTATGGATGGGTCAAATTAAAAAAAAAACATGAATAGTTAGGGAATCCCACTGAAGGCTCATGAAAACAATTAAGTCCCCTCTTTTTAAACTAATTATGAATAAACCTAATTAAAATCCACCCCTTCGAGATGAGGTTATACACATGTGAAGAAATGACTTTTTTAACTTGCATTGGTACCTTCAGCTCATATGGCATTAAGGATGTTATTAGGGATGATACTTGCATTGTGATAGTTATTTAAAGGGTGGATTTCAACTCCAATGCTAGAAAGGAGGTCGGCCACCCCAGTTCCTTCCTTGTAGGTGTGTATAAGTTGAAAATGAGACATTCCCTTGAAGAGATTATTTGTGTAGTCAATGATGTCCTTGATGGTATGAGAGGGTGTAGTTTTTCCTTCCAAGGAATTTAGAATATTAAATAAGTCCCCCTCTGTAATGATCCTATGGTGCTTGATGCTTGATGCCAATTATATACCTTAGAGGGCTGCCTTGGACTCTATTAGGTGGGTTTTTTTGGTTCCCATGGGACCTACATACATATCCAACATCTCCCCTTTAAAATTCCTTATAATTCATCCTCCCATTATAGGACCTAGTTTACCCTTGGAGGTGCCATCAAAGTTCAGTTTCACCCAACCTTTAAGAGGAACCTTCCATTTAGTGTGCTTATGGATTAAATATTTTGAGGGATCTTTTTATTTTGGAGGTGTGGAAGAATTATTTATTTAGTTTCAAAGAAAATGGTATTCAATATGAAGTCTTGGATTTTTATTAAGGCTTTCCTAATAGACATAAAATGGTTTTGGATATCCTTGGGTGAGGGAATCCTTTCCCAATTACAAGAATTTGATTACTTGGAAGAGAGTGTAGGGGATTGCATTCATCCTATGGATCCAAGCTCTCAATATAATCAAGTTATAATAAGTGTGCATATCTATGAAATATAATTTAGTAAACATTTTTTTGGGTCACAAAGTGATAAGAAACACTATGGTCACAATCTGAGTATAATTGAATTTGTTATATCCTCAAAAGTTATTCATAGTCATGGAATTACCAATTTCTCCATAACCAATATTTTGGAAAAAATAAAAATGGAAAATAATTACTACATCTAATATAAATATTATAGATCCAACCCTATATGTATAATGCATGATGTCTTCTTATTTTCATATCATCATCAGATGGCATACACCTAAGGTCAAATAAATAATCAATGTATATAGAATATTTCTAGGAGGATACATGCCTAGAGTCGTATTGTTTATTTGGGTTTATGGAGGAGATGTGATCATATCCAAATGAACAAGACCCAATGCATCAAGTAATGTTAAACAATAGGAAAGATAATTCTTAAGTAGATCCATAAAGTAATTATGGAAAAGGTCTATGTGAGGTTGAATATGAGGTAATTCCCCATGGGTTTAGGTTCACCTTAGATGTCATCATCTAAGGCATTAGTGAGATGGAGAGTTTTTTAATTGATAATCCCTTCTGTGAGTGATGATGTTAGTATTATTATTAGTTTATAACTCAATAACACCTATCATCCTAGTTTTTCCCTAAGGGCCTAGGCAAGGGGCCACATCAAATTTATCGACATAGAGATGGAGGATTCAATGTCATTAGTTATAGCCAATAAGGTTTGGTTCACTATGTTTTCTTGTGGCACATTTTTATTTTTACACTATTGATGGTTAGGAATTTTTTTTAATAGATGTAAATGTTGATATTTTAAGGTGCCACAAGACTTATTGGGGAAGACTGAGGTATCATATTCACACTTCCCATAAATTATCTACAAATATATATTTTTGGTCATTAGGGAGTCATTAAATGATTATTTTATGTTCCATATCCTATGAAAAACAAAATATACATTGGGATCATAACCCCTCATTATTCGATTCTAGTTTTGTTGACCAGGGCCTTTTTTTTATTATTGTTTAGATAGAAATATTTGTTTTAAAATTAAGCATTTTGTTTTGGGTTAATATTTAGATATTAATTTTGGTATCAATTATAAAATTTATTATCATGAGGTAGAAAATGGTAAGAATACCCTACATGAACTTTAGGTGGAATCTTTGGATTTATTTCATCCCCATTTTTATTGTTGTTTATATTTATATTTATTTTACTTTTTAAAACACTTATCTTCTGGGGTTTATTTTCACATCATCCATGGGAACATTGCATTTGTGATTCAAGATATTGGGTCCTTGATTATTTTGGTTAGTGTTTTGATAACTCATGTCATTTTTATTTGTAAAAAGAATTCATCCATGTGATTTTTTTGTAAATCCTAAGCACAATATCTACCAATTATTTTTATGCCTTGCAAAAGAATTTATGGGCATCTTCACTAGTTTATTTATTAAGAGAGTGAAGAAAAAGATCCCAAAAAAATCATTAATATATATTTGATCCATATTTGATGTATTGGAAGAGGACAAAAGTATTTTATACCACCTTTCAAATAAATTATGTAATAAACTCATAAGTTTCTTATTTAATGTGTAAAAACTCTTGTATCCTGGTCCACAAATTGTTTTTCCTATCCAAGGATTTAAAAATTATGCCATAAATTGGTGGAAAGAATGAATGGAAGTCTAGGGGAGGTGATAATAAGTTATAAAAATTTAATGTTATTCCCTCAAGAGTATTAGGTAAAATTTTAGCTAATAATATATCCTAGGGTAACAAATCTCTATTGGCTATAACATTAAAAATCTCTAATGGTTTTTTTACCATTTGACGGATTTTAGATTCTCATGTCTATACAAAATATCTTAGCTAGTTCAAAGTGATCACTAAGGGTATAAAAATATGGTGTAATACTATTCCAATAATATCTAGAATTCAAAAGAAATAGGTATCATAATTTTATATATATATATATATATATATATATATATATATATATATATATATATATATATATATATGTATGTTGGGTTATATGAATGGTTAAAGTGACATTGGATTAATTTAGGTAGCTGATTAGATACATTCGGTTTGAATTTTCCAGACAATGTCATCCATGTAGTGAATGAAATAATATGAGTATATACCTAATATTGATATAAGAAGTCAAATTTGGAATTTGGGTATTGACAAGCTAAGAGGTAATTTTTTCTAGATAATCAGGATTCAAATAACCTAGTTTGCTCATAAAGAGAGTTTAGTTGGCTAAAATGAGGTTGGGTAAAGGTTTTAAATATAATAATAGCATCCTAAACTTATATTATATTTATATTTGGGTGTTATATGCTATAATAGGAATTGATGCTCAAGGAATTATTCTCTCTCTATGTAAATGTGCTTGTTTAGGAAACATCATCCAAGGGCAAGGAACATATTTATTTAATGTTTTGGAAGTGTTGTTTGGTTTGATTTTTTATTTTTTTAAATAAAATATTTATATGGCTGATTTCTATTATTTTCTAAAAGGTAAGTGTTTTCTAATTTTAGATTCTAAAAGATTGAATGTTCAATGCCACTTTCTTATTTGTTTGGTAAGAGCAAGGTTTTTAAATGATTAATAAAATATGCTTTTGATGAAAATAAAAGTTATAAAATTAAATAACATAAAAATTTATTTGTATTTTCTCATATTAATATAAGTTAATGCAAAGTAATTTTAAATTGAAATTGAACTATTTAAATGGTGATTTTTTCTTTTCTTTGGGTTTTGAAAGTGCATCAATTTAATTATGTTTATTAAAAATGAATGTTGTGATTGTTGTTTCAATATGGGTACAATTAAGATGAATAAATATGCTAAAGTTAAGATGAAAAAATGTAAACTAAGCCTATAGTTTTACGTTTTCATGCATGAAACAATATTTATGAATTTTAAAAATCTAAGATTGAATATAAGTATTTTGTTGCATGCAGCAAGATACAATGTCTAAATATAAAATCATTATTTTGATTATGGTTATGCTTAGGTAAATTTTTTTAAAATGAAATAATTAGAAATGATTCAATGTAAGTAATTATTTATTTTTTATTTTTTCTAAATTTCTGTGCAAATGAGTGTAGAGTGATTATTTGTTTATTTAGTGTATTTATGTGCATGTACATTTAAAGATTAACTAGATAGATATTTGTTATTGTAAATAAAACATATTTATATTTATATAACTAAAAAATAATATGAAATACTATTATGGACACTAGAATTTAATCAATAATAGCTTGACAATGCTTATCTGTGACATACTTTCCTTGCTTGGCCAATTCACCATACTGATAACAAGTAATGCCTAATAAATGCTCCAAAGTATTGTAATTTCTATGAATATATTCCAAACTTCCATATTTCATTCATGTTCATCGCTATTTAGTAGACACTTTACTATCACTTCAATTTTTGAAGCCTATGTCGTTTTAGGACAAGTTTGTACTAGGTAGAGAAGGGTGCACTCACACCTGTCCATTAGTGAAAAGTTGTCTCCCATGAATTAATAGCTAGATTTTATAAGTGAAATGTAAAAAAAAGAATAACTTCCTAGTGTATTTCCTATGCATATTAATAGGTTAGTTAGGATAAATATTAGAAATATTCCTTTATAAAATCACATCAAGGGTCACACTTGAAAGGACCTATCACTCTCTTACAAAGAAATTATCTTTATAATTTAAAAATAATCTATATTATAATTTTTTTATAATTATAAAATCCTTTTTAAAGTTTAACGTTGTTTATTTCATCTTGAGGGTATCATTTGTAAGGAATTATAATCAAATTTACTATTTTTATTTATATGATAATCACTAAAGGGAAAACTACATTAGACTGAGACCCTTTAAGATATGTAGGCAACACTCACTCAACAAGGCATTTCTAGAGGATAGTTCAACCATTCCCACTTCCCATATTTTCCCCATTTTGCCTTTGATATATTTTTGTGTTCTAGTGTATGAATATGGTTATGATTTTATAAGTCTTCCATGCATCTATTTGGCCTTTGCATATAAAAAATTGATTCTAGATGTAGGTGAACAACCCCATATTTTTGGATTCAACCCATATTCTGACATTAAAAAGTCATAGTAGAGAAAAACACACTATGCTTCTATACACCTTCTTAGACTTGTCCTAATAGACATAGAGTAAGTTTTTTTCTAATTCATATATGTTTTCAAATTTTTATAGACAATCATAAATTACAAAAGTTAACATAGTCTTAAATAGATTAGTTGCAAGGACAATTATTGAACTATAGTCATAGTTTCAATTTTTACCAATTTATAAACAAACAAATTCTATAGATCTTTATATGTTACTATGTTATATTTTATATAATATCCTAGATACAAATTTCAATAGTTTGCATTCTATTTTAGAGTTAATTTCAAATTCACAAACATTAAATCTAAAATGGAATGCAAACAATTGAAATATAATAAAGAATGTTATATAATACAAAATACATTAAAATATAAAGATTAATAAAATGTATAATATTTGTAAATTTCTAAAAATTGAAAATCATGATTAGGGTTAGATAATTATCCTTCCAACTGATTTATTTCACTGTATGTTAACTTTATATAGATTGTGACTACCTAGAAAAAGCTAGAAACATAAACTAATTATAAAATAATGACTCATTATTTGTTAGGGCAAGTTCACAAAATACAGATAGGAATACAATGCATGATTACCCTCTACTACAACATTGTCTTGTTACACTACATGTTGGATCTAAAAATTTGGTTTTGTTAGACTACATCTATGTGTAACCTATTTATGTGCAGAGATTGAATAGATGAATGGAAGACTTGTTAAATCATAACCTTATTTTTGAAAACACACAAAAGATGATCAAATTTAAAGGGAAAAAAATGGGGGAAGTGGAAATTATAGAACAAGAAACAAATAGGGTTAATACAACATTAGTAGAATGAAATCCAAAATGAATTCAAGAACTAACATTCTATGCTTGATCCCTAGGGTAAAATAGAATCACTAGGAAAGGAAATCAAAAAGAGCAGACAAACAAGAAATTTACCTTCTTTGAAGACCCCACGAATCAACTATTTTACAAATGCTTGTGCTTGGTTTGTGGAGTAGGAGTCTTTGTTAATGATCTTTGTTCATTCCAATGACATCTCCCCTTATCCACCAATGGATTTGATCAATTAGGATGAATAAATCCTAAACATTTTAGCATAATTTAGGTTATATATATTTTCATAATGAAGCTTCATAATTTTTCATGGAGGCTCTTATATTAATAATTTTCCTACCATCCATCTCAAGATCAAAACGTGTGGTCTATGATTGATTCAAATTTGGAGACCAAATGCAATTAATTTTTCCATTAATATTTGGAATAAGGGAGAAATTAATAGGCATGACTTTCAAAAATCATATATTTATTGAATTTATTAATCATGGATTTTACTTTTGATAATTTTACTAATGATGTCATGATGATGTCGCCCTTTCAGATATTTATTGAATTTTAATTTTTCAAAATTAGATATTAACTAATTTGATATGAATTTTTCACTTATAAATTTAATTGGATTTAATTAATTAAGTTAATCTAATGAGGTTTTTTCATAATTTTTATAATTTGATTAGTTTTCATACACTATTAGTCAAAAACGTATACTTTTTAGGTCATAATTTGACTAGAGATGAATTAGAAGACAATAATGATTACATACAAGACAATTCTCCAATTAAGGAATTACTGACACAAATTAGGAATTACACGTGACATGTACAGATGAATCATAATTTTTGGTGGTTTTGGTACAATTTGTGTATTATTGTAAGAAGTCATTAAGACTTGTAATTTTGACATGATAGTGGTGATAATTGGGTGTATGAATGTTGACCCTATTTGATAAGGTGTTATGAGACACTAAGCACATAAATGTCTTTTCAAATAATGAAAAATTTGTTATAAATAAATTGAGAAATTTTGGACAAAGAAATAACTAGTGACCCATGATACCCCCTCGAGAGGTTAGGTGGAGATCAAAGACATGCATGGGCTATTGACTAAAGACAAGAAATAAAAAGAATAAGATGAAAATTAACCCATGGATGAGATTAATACAAATAAACTAATGTCAATACTCACATATTTATAATGGTTAAGGAAAATAGAAATAAATTGGCTCCAAAAAAAGGGTGGTCCCCGTTGATTTATAATAAGGTGCCCCGATAGGGTAGATTTGATCATTTAAGTTGGTGAGTTACCCCAATAGGTTAGATTTATTTGTTGAGTAGTTAAAATCTTTTGAACCAATAGGCTATATGTTTATTTAGATAAATAATGATTAGGTACATTATGACTTGGTTAGGGGATAGTAGACAGGGAGAGTTCTTGTTATAGCATTGTTGATTAGACTTCCATCATCTATATTTTTTATATAACACCAAAATAGTATACACCATGATATACATGACTAGATGAACAACTTATAATGTGAAAAATTACTAATCCACAATATTATATAAAAATAATAAAATCACACCAATGATAAAAACCATGATGGGAATGTTAGTATATATCAATTAATAAATTCAATTACAATTATGTAATATGAAATACCATGATGATGCCCATGTCAACACTATGGATTGAGTTGAGGAGATAATAAAAAATGGAAAAAATTAACATTTAATGAAATAAGTAAATATAAACTAAAATAAAAATAACATAAAGTGTCAAGTCGCTCTAAGAAATGCATCAAGAATATTGAAAATACACCAAACATTATTTGGGAGACGCATAATGCCTTTACAAGAGGAAAGTGAAAAAAATATTTTTTATGGTAAAGGCCATAAATAGAATAAATAAACATGTCTTTCATTAGAATATGTTGAAAAATATAATAATTAGAAGAAAACAAACTGAAAAATAGATAAACAAGGAAAAAATGAGCCTCCCAAGAAGAAAAAAGGATCACAAATAGGCTCAGGGGCTAAAAATTAAAAATTATGACTATAACTTCACTCATGTGGGGTGAAAAACATTCATTTTTACCCTCCACTATTTCAATTTATATATCTACTTTGTGTGCATGAGAGAGAGATGAAGAAAATGGCAAATATCCTACACTAGAGACACCTTAAGGAGCATGTTTGAGAATACCAGTGACCATCAAAGAGCAGGGATTTGGTAAGTACATTTTTTATTTGTCCAAATTAACATGTAATGCATTTATTAGGCCATATAAGTAGGTTAATATTTTCAAAATATATAACAATAATTAAATTGCCAACACAAATGGCAAGAACATAACAAAAATGATGATCTCACACATAAATTGATGAAGTTGCCAAAATAAATGAAAAATGCCAAAATGGTGAAATCTCATATTTCATAAAAAATAAAATATATGGTGAAAAAGTGAGTGAAATGGTGGTATCACAAGCCAAATGGTATAATTACCTAATAAACACTCATGGCATGAAAATGGTGAATTCACTAGAAATAATGAGGTTATCTTGCCAAACAATGGGATTTACCTATTGAATAGTGAAGTCATGGAATTGAGAAAGAAAATAGTGGGATCACTCTACAGAGTGGTAAAGTCACTCTATAGAATGGTGAAGTTGTTGAGGAAAATGATGAGGTTGTATGAAAAACCTATAATAACATTTTATGTCAATTTCACATGGACCCATTTTAAATGTGACTATTTACAGCTTAATAGAATGATAAAATATAAAAACCCAAGTTAAAAACATAAAATAATTTAAACACCAAACACAAATTAGAAAAATGAAAGAGTTAATGACTTAAATACAAGATATAAAACATCAAGAATTGAGTGCAAACAAAATGTATCACATACAACAAGCAATAAAAATAGATTAAATAAAAAAATAAATAACTAAAGCCCAAATAGAGGCAAGACTCAAGTATAAATTAATTTCACTCAAAATTAAAAAAAAAAATCAGTAAGTTAAAAACATAGAACACAATGTAATTAAGATAAAGAACTCAATTAAATCAACCAACAATTGTGCATGTGTAAAAAATAAGGTGTTACACTTGGATATTTTGCCTTTAGGATAAGGGATAATGAATTAGTTATAATAATAGGGGGAATATAAGAAGAGTGAAGGGATGGTTGAGTTGAATCCAAATTCCCTAATGTAAGTGGATGCTACCTACATAATCCTATGGACTTCATGCCAAATGTAGTTCTCTCAGGGATATCGAATAGAAAAAAGGTGATGACAAGTAGGCATGTGATTATAGAGGAGAAATAGGAAAGGTATACTCATAAAACGGTGAGATAATTTAGGAAATGTATATATAAATTGGAGTGCACCAATTTCAAATGCACAATGCTCACTGGCATGTCTCATAAAATGGTTAAAGAGTAAGGGAATGGAAATGGAAACATAAAGTGGAGTGCACCAATTTCAAATACATAATTCCCACTAATGTGTCTTTCAAAATGGTAAGAGCATAAATTAATGGAATGGAAAATAATAATTTTAAAATTAAATAAGTATGAGATTGGCCAAATTGACCTAGATGCCCTATGCATCCAAGTACTACCTGCATAGTCTGTGTGGACCTTAGACCAATGTAGTTCTCCCAAAAATGGGAGGATAATGGTAATGGTAAAAATAATTTGGATATAAAATGAAGATATTTATATAAAATTTTATGTCCCACAATAATTTTTGGGTTTTATATCTCGCATGGAAATTATAGGCCAATTTTCATGATTTTATGATTTTTAGGCGTTTTCTAGGTATTTTCAATGTTTTGGGGGTTGTTTAGAATAAGGAAAGAAAGGAAATATGTTTAAATTTACAAAAAATAATTTATAAAAGGATAAAACATCATTAGGTAGAGGCTCAAATAATAACTAAAGTGGATGCAATGATAATTACAACAAACCAACAATAGAACATAAGGCACTAGGGTATACCATAAAACAACAAGATTAGAACATAAATGGAACACAATAGATAAATAAATGTTAAGATAAGTAATTAGATTAATATTATAAGGAATAATCAAGTAGGTAACACCCTTATTAACATACCCTAAAACACTTGTCTATAAAGAAGTTTTTGGTACTGATCATTTTAAAGTACCTTTGGAATAATAGTCATTGAATCTATCGGTAACCCCCATCAATAATCAAGATCATGATTGGTAATATTAATGGAATGGATAATAAATAAATAATGGTCTAATGAATGGTATGGTAAGAGGAATGAGAATGGTCCATGGAATGGTATGGTAAAAGAGTGAAGGTGAAAATGGTGCCCCCAAGTGAGGGATCCCATAGATAATGGTTCATTTTCAATTAAGCATAATATCATTTCAAATGCATTATGTTCATAGGTTCTTTGAGATCTTTCCCATCTAGTGTAGCTAGTCTATATGCTCTAAAACCATAATTTGTAATAATAATAAAGGGAACATGCCAATTAGATTCAAACTTAATCTTCTTCTTGCATTCAACATTGGTATTATTTTGATTCTCTTTTAGCACCAAATCACCAATTTAGATAGGCTTATAAATAATATATTGGTCTATGAATAATATATTGGGTGTAGCTATAGTGTAACAAATTTTGATAGGCTTATAAATAGTCCAATGTTGCTTATCATTTCTCATCTAAGAGATCCAGATTTTAAAATATGTCCACTTTATATTCTTCATCATCAATGATATTTTTTTATATAAATGTCCAAAGAGGGAAACTTGATATCGATAGGAATAATGGTCTTTAAGCCAAAAAACTAAAGAATAGCGGATAACACCTATAGGCATGTAGGTATAGGTATGATAAGCCCATAAAGTTGGGAATAATTTTGGATGCCAATCATGACAAGAATCATTGATAATATTATTTAAAATTTTAAAAATGGTCTTGTTGGATGCCTTAGCTTAGATGTTACCTTGAGGGTAAAAGGCCATGGAATTTTTATGTTTTATTTGGAATATATAATAGAGTGACTTGACATATCTAATTTTGAATAGGCCACCATTGTAAGTGATAATAGTAGAGGGAATGCCATAGTGGAAAATGAGATGGTAATGAATAAACTTGGAAATCTATGTGTCAGTTATATATGTGAGGGGAATGACTTATATCCAATTGGTAAATTAGTCCATGGAAGTTAGGATATATTTGTGGTCATATGAATAAGTAGGGTTTACTTTCCCTGTGAGATTGAGTCCCTAAGTAGCAAATGACCATGGTGTAATAATCATTTGGAGTGGTAAGGAAGGAACATGAATCAAATAACTATATGTTTGAGAAGAAACACACTTATTGACATGTCAGTAACCATCTATCTCCATTATGGGATAGTAATACCCAATTCAAAGGATTTTATTGGAAAATACCAAACCACTGGTATGGGGTACATAAGTTATTGCATGTATCTACTTCAACACTAATTATGATTCTCTCAAAGATAAACAATGAAGTAGCATTCCATCATAGCCCCTATGATAGATCATATTTCTAAATAATGTATATTGGGTGGTTTTATGGATGAAATATTTATGTTAGTTTTATGATAAGTTTGGATGAAGAATTTATTTATGAAGGAAATTATAAAGGTCTTTTTACCAAGTGATATCAAGATCAACAATATCTCATACCATTTCAGAATCTAGTTATTTGTGGACTAGTTAAATAAGGTTCTCAATGATAAACTGATACTCTTTAACACTATTGTCCTCTGCTAGCATGGATCCTATAGTTTCCATTACATATGTTGATTGATTATTGGCCCTTTATATTTGATCAAACTAAATAGATTCAAATTTTGACTTGATCTTGTATACCATACTATTATAAGGTACCAACTTATCATCCTTTATTTGGTACTGGTATGTAGCCATATTAGTGATTAACTGGGAATCCTGATACACCACTAACTACTAAATATTCCATTATATGGTAAGATGGAGTCCTGTAAAGAGTGATTTATAGTCATCCATGTTGTTATTATGATGGAGACCAATGTGTAATTCCTTGATAATGAGAACCCTTATGGCATAATTAATAAGATACCAACCCAGATCCATGGGATGTGAATGAGCTATCAAAATATAACATCCACTTTTTAGACTCAATAGCTTCTAATTTAAGAGTCAAAATTGACTCATTTGGGAAATCAAATCTGAATGCTTGTATATCTAATATATGTGCTTAAACAAGATGATATACAAAGACTTTCCCTTTAATGAATTTTTGGTTCTAATATTTCACATTGAATTCATTCAGCAACATCATCCATTTAGCCGTGCAGCTTGTCAGAGTGGCTTTAGTTAATACATATTTGATTGGGTCTATCTTGGTGATGAATATGGTCTTATTATTGACAATGTAGTGACATAAATTTTGGGAAGTGAACATCATTTTATAATAAGAAACAAATAGGGTTAATATAATGTTAGTATAATTAAATCCAAATTGAATTCAAGAACCAACACTCTATGCTTGCTCCCTACAGTGATCTAGAATCACTAGGTAAGGTAATCGATAAGAGAAGACAAACAAGACATTTACCTTCCTTGAAGACCCCACCTAACAACTATTTTGAAAATGCTTATGATTTGTTTGTTGAGTAGATGTCTTGGTCAATGCACTTTTTTCATTCCAACATCTCCCCTTGTCCACCAATGGATTTGATCAATTAGGATGAATAAATGGTGAAGATTTTAGCATGATTTTGACATTATATCTTTGCATAATGAATCTTGATAATTATTCATGAAAGCCATTATATTTATAATTTTACTAAAATGATACCGACCATCCATCTCAAGATCAAGATGTGTGGTCTAATATTGATTCAACTTTGGAGACCAAATGCAACTAATGTTGACATTAATGTTTTGGAAAAAGATAGCAATTAATAGTCATGGTTTGCACAAATAAAATATTTGCAAAATTTATTAAGCATGGCTTACATTTTTGATTGATTATGTCACCCTTTTAGATATATATGGATTTTTTATTTTCCAAAATTAGATATTAAATAATTTTATATGCATTTTTAACTTAAGCATTTCATTGGATTTAATTAATGAAGTGAATCTGATTAAGCTTTTTTGTAATTATTAAAATTTGATTAGTTGTCATCCACTATTGGTCAAAAATGTAAATTTTATATGTTTCAATTTTAATGGAGATGAATTATAAGAACATAATGATTACTTACAGGATAATTCCCCAATTAGGGACACATTGATGAAAATCAAGAATTGCACATGACATGTGTGGATGAATATGAATATTTCAATGGTTTTAGTTCAATTTGTTCATTATTAAGAGAAGTCATTCAGAATTTAAATTTTGACATGATAGTGGAGAGAATTAGGTTTATAAAAGAATGGCCTAGTCATCCTTATAATACTGCTTATTGACTAAGTGTTGCCTACATAGCCTGAAAGGGCCTTAGACTAATGTAGTTATCCCTTTAGGGAAAATCATGTAAATAAAACTACAAATTTTGATTAAAATGTTTGGAAAATTATCCTCTCAACCTATAATAAATAATGTTAGATTTGGAAAATAATTATATTATTTCAACATGATTGTAATAGATATATTTAATCATGAGATATATGCTTTTAAAATTTGACATATAAGTACTTTATAAGAGAGTGTTTGGTAATTTCAAGTGTGGCCCTTGATGTGATTTTATAAAGGTTTTTTCAAATATTTATAGTAATCAACGTTTTTATATGTGTGAGAAATCCATTATGTAGTATGTAATTTTTAAAATATAGCATTTATAGCATGAAAGACAAGTTTGCGCTACTTGATAGGTGCACAATACACCCTTGTCTTAATAGTGAATACTTGTGCTAAGAGGATAAAGTCTTATAAAATTGAAGTGGTAGTAAGTGATTATTGAAAATGGATGAGTAGGAATGAAATAGGAAAGTCTAATATTTTATTAAAGATTTCAATACTGTGAAGGCTTTCTTAAAAATTATAAGTTATTTGAATGGTGAATTGGATAAGTAAGGTAAAGATGTCAATGACGAGCATTTTAAAGTATTTATACATTAAATTTCAATATTTAAATTTGACCCTTTTAATTCTAGTGATGCATAAATTAATATAGTAAAGGAAATGTAATACCTAAGTATGTATACACACTTTGTCTTTATCATTGAGATTGGCATTCTCCCTTGTTGAAACATGTGGAGAGGTGTTGAACATGTGGTGAATTGAGAGTCATTAAGTCTCAATTTGAAGAATAGGTGAACACTCTAAAGTTATAAATATTATATTCATCAACCCTAATAGAGTAATCTATAATGCTTTAAGAAATGGGAACAAAGAATGTTTTTTGCTAAAGAGTAACCAAGATGTGGAATGTTCACTAATATCAAACATGATTCACTTGTTGAACTGAAAGAGAAGTGGGAACCAATACATGGATCCTAAAGTGTAACCAAGATGTGGAGCATCACTAATATCAAATGTGGTCCACTTGAAAAATATGAATCACACCACTGGAGATGAATCTATATTTGAACTATAAATTATTGAAAGTTGATACTTGAAAAAGAGATATCTAAAATTTGAAAATTAGTAACTTGGATATGAATGCATATCATTCCGCCTATAATGTATAGAGTGGCTATTTGATATTTTGAAAATTATTTTAATTCTTGTATGTCTTTACATAAGTGTATATGTGTTTGAGTAGCTGTAAGAGTGGAGTGCATAAGTAAGATCATTATCCCCATAATATAAAAATTATGATTTTTTTTTTTACATATTCTAAATTTTCAAATCTAAATTGTGTTTGTTTTGAAGGATTGAAGATAATCCCATTATGATGCCCCATTTTGAGATGATGTAAATTTCCTAAAAACCACTTGTCATAAAATAAAAAGTGGGAGCATTTGTGAAAGATATAAGCATGCAAAATAATTTGAATATTTGCATGGTATTATAATCATAAAGATGTAAAATTGAAGTATTTAAAGCTTTTTTATATTTAGTTTCATCATGTAATTTTAATATATAATTGAATTAGTGTATGAGGCATGTAAATAAATTGTAATTGTTGAATATGTATAGTATTTTTTTTGAAGATGAAGAATTGAAGCACACAAGTATTATGTGCATGATATCTATCATGGCATCATAGGTATATGTAATAGATACTTATTAGTGCATGATAAGAATCATGTAACCATATTAACCAAAAAATCACATGTAAATAAAGTCATAAATTATCATGTAAGAAGGCCAAAAGGCCACATACAATGGACATGGAATATGTCTCAAAGAGTTATAAAGGTTTTCATTAGTAAGGCCCAAATGATGAATACTAGGGACATGTAAATGTCACATAAACATGGAAGGCCAAAAACCACACACGGATGGAATGATGATTCCATAGAATAAAAATGATGTATTTTAAACATACACAAGGCCAAGGGTTACATACAATAAGCAAACAAGCTGAATTATGCTATGCAGAGAAAGATGTTGATGAAATAAGCATACAAACAATGAAAATAACATATATTAAATATATGTATCTATGTTCATGTTTAGAAAATATCCTATTGATCATGGCACATGTAAATTATGAATAAATATTAAGAAGTTTTTATGAATTATAATTCAACATGGAAAGAGGGGTTGTGGATAAATACAACATGTAGAAGATTTCATATAGAACAATGAGATGCTCCCAACTAAGTAATATTTTCTTGTGAAAGGCTAACCCAACATCAAAATGATATAAAATTATGTCTTATCTTGAAAATTTTTATTGATATCTTAATATTAATGTTTCTATATTATAAAAAATAATATAACAAGTCCATGTGATTATATTGCATTCATAAACAAATATTTAAAAAGCATAAGGATAGGTTCAAAATAGAAGGACAAATGTATAGTGTAATGTTGTTTGTCTGGTGAGACTTTTTCCAATATATATATATATATATATATATATATATATATATATATATATATATATATATATATATATATATATATATATATATCAAGATAATTTATTTAAGATGACTTCTTAGTTATATAAAAAATTATCCAATTTGACACTCAAATGCCTTGTGAAAAACATTTTGTATTAAAAATAAAATGAAACATTTTATGTATTGAGCATATATATATAGATGACATATGCAAAAATAAATTCTAGCAACACCATATATGCTTATTGGTCCTTATTTTTTTATTTTTATGTAGTTTTTAGGAACATATGAATATATATATATATGAATATATATATATATATATATATATATATATATATATATATATATATATATATATATATATATGGAATGCAAGATATGCATCATATAAAGTTGAAACATATTCGAAAAAGAGGAGGATATTTGAACAACCCTCAACGAGATGTGAAATCAAAGCAGTTTAAGAAGGAAAGTAAAATTAAATACCCCCTATGTACATGTAATATAAAATAGAAAATATGGCAAGCATGTCCATGTAATCTCATGTAAAATTATATAGATGTGACCATGAATTTAAAAATGAGAGATAAAGCATGAATATGTGTAATAATGAGAAAGGTATTTTTGCATTGAAAACATATAAATATAATTGTTTTAGATTTCTTGAATTGAGATCAAGTGAATAAAGGAAAAAGTTTCCCAACATGAGAGATAAATCCAAGGGATATAATAAAATTGGACTAGGTGTAGAAGAATAAAAAACAAAAGTAAAAATGAATAAGCTATGTAAAATTAGGTACTATCAAAAGTATGTTACCTAATTATTTAGCTAGAGAAAATATCCTATGGAGTGTCGACATAGAGAGTGTATTCACCTAATTTATT
Source organism: Torreya grandis (assembly GCA_037957365.1). Lineage (NCBI taxonomy): Eukaryota > Viridiplantae > Streptophyta > Pinopsida > Cupressales > Taxaceae > Torreya > Torreya grandis. The sequence continues at coordinate 786,306 of JARHVA010000215.1, read as the reverse complement.
TTATGATAAACCACCTATTTCAATAGTTTTCTAAAGTATACTAATTTTTTATTAAGTAGAGTGTATCATATGTGCCATATTTATATTGGATCATCCTAATAATATATGTTGATTTGTATGTTGTTTGATTGTAACTGTGCTAATTTTATAAATTGATACCATTTCACTATCTCACAAAAATGTGAGTGAATCATTATTTTTACTGAGTGTATTCTCCATTTATTTTTTCCATGATCTCCCTAAGATTGCATTATATTGTTTTAAGTAGAGTAAATATGAAATAATGTATAACATAAATTTGTGCCCCATGAAATTAGTAATGTGATAAATCTAATGCAATGTATGGGACTTTTATCTTGAAGATGTTGTTTTCCATACCCAATATATTTGAGAAGAGTAATACTGCATATATTAGCATCTTGGAGGTGTGTAACTTCAAAATTAGTAAAAATTTTTACATTCATAAATGTTTTGATAATGTGAGGCTCTAAATAAAAAGAAATCTACTTTAGTCTCTTTGTTGTAACGATATTGGTAATGTGATCCTTTTATTATTGCTTTGTAATTAATTTATTTTAAAATAAATGTTTGAATATACCACAATCTTGATTTTATGACTGTATATATGGATTGAGCATGTTTTAAACTTGTAATTATTCCAAAAAAGATATAATAATTGTATTATTAATTTTTTTTAAATTAGTGGTATTACAAATAGTTGGTATAATTTATTATTTGGATTAAGATAAACCCACCTTTAAACTGGTGTGGAATCCATCCTAGACACATCAATTGGTCCATGTCTCACCCTAGATTATAAAATATAAAAAAAGATGTAGCTCACCAAGAAAGAAAAAAAGACCCAATCAAAAAAGGCAATGATAATGAAAAGAGAAACAATTACTTTTGATTGGTGCAAGAACTAACTAGTTTTGGCTAGATTGAAAACTAGCCTAGACAAATAGAGAAAGAGGCCTAGGTCCCAAAAAAAATCATCAGGGTCCCAAAGGGAAACAAACCCAATAAATATAGCACCAACATCTATCCTATACACAAGGTGACCCAGGTCCCTAAATAGATTCAACAAATGAGGAAAGACGCCCTCAGGGATCCATGGTATAGTGAGGAGTAGGATTTCAAGTGGGGTTCCTAATGAAATAAACTTATAAAAAGGCACCCAAAAAATAAAAATCTAAATTTTTGGGTCCCTATAGAACCCAATTATAGTAAATAAAACCAAAAAAAGAGGCATCCAACCAACCTCCCTTTAGGGAGAATGCTTTCAAAGAGGAACAATTGTCTTAGGCACAAAGTGAGGCCCAAGTATCCTAGAGATCCAATGGGATTATAGAGTAAGCATAGGAGTAGAGTTACTTAGAAGATGCAATGAAACCATCAAAGTTCATCCTAAAATATAACAATGGAGTTGATTTAGAGGAAATAATTACACTTAAAGCATGCTTGAAGAAGAAAAAATTAGGATCAACTAACACTTCCATAATTTGAAGAGGGAATCCACATGGAATCCAAAAGTAAATCTTGGATGAGGATTCCATAGGGAATCAACAAGTCAACCTAGAGAATGATTCCATAGGAAATCCAAAAATCCAAGTGGAGAAAGATTTACTTAGGGATTTGTAAAACATTTTGAAGTAGAATTCTAGGGGGAATCCACAAATATTTCAATCCTTAAAAAAATTCCATTTTTGTAATGATGGAAAGCCTTTCACCCTCCATACTACATTATTTATGGTCTAAATATTGATATTAATTCTAAGGATTACACATGAAAAGCTTAAATAATGAATTAAAGAGAAACTTAACACTCTTCTCACCAATGCCATGACCAAAGCCCTCAGCCCTAAGGACCAATATAGAATGGTGCATACCCAAGGCCCAAAAACACCCTTTAATCTCTAAAGAGGGTTTAAAATTGAAGCTAAAATATTATTTTTTATCACTTCATTATGAAAATAAAAACTAGTTTTTCCAAACAAGGCATTGGGAACATTAATGAACTACAATACCCTTCATAAGGGCTTGTCTAACCTAGATATGCACCATAATAATGAAAAATAGGTGAAAAACATGTTGAAGAGTTTTTATTGATGTCATGGAGGTGTCCTTATGAGTGTATGGAGTGCCTTTATAGTTTAAGTAATAATGATAAAGTGTGCAATGTGCTTATTCTAGTGTGTTTGAAGCATGTTTGGTTGATCTTCAGTGTTGACATAGATAAGAGATGTTAAAGGATGAGTATGGAGTGTTGAGCATGTGAATTGGGTACTATAATAAGTTTTATATAATTTAATTTCTTATGTGCATGAGTTGATTTCATCTGGTTGATCATAGTTTTCATCTAGACACTTTGGGTCTAGTGGTAGAAAATTTGAGTAGGTAGTTTGATGACATCACCATTGCCATGTGGGAATAAGTCAAGGGGATTTGGTTATATGGTTATGATAATAGTAGTCCCTAGTTGTTATAAACCATATATTAATTCATGCATCAAATCATGATCAAAGTTATGAGGGTTTAAAGTTAGCTTCTCAGTCAAAATTCAATGTTTTCCCATACTTAGCCAAATTTGCAATATGGCCAGAAAGAGTCGAGTATGCATTTTGATGATGTTATATCTTACATGTGTGAAGGTTTCAAGATAAATGGATCATATGGGTTTGTTTAATTTTGATCATAGAGGATTTTCACTAAATTTGAAATCATGCAATGAAGTGTGGTAAAATTTATGCAAGACAAAGTTGGCCTCTCAGGTAGGTTTTGACATAGTTAGATCTATGATAGAAGATTTTGAGAAGGAATTTTAAAGGTGATATATCTCACATTAATGAGGGTTATAGGATTATTGTATCACATGGTTAGATTCTCCTATGTGAGGAGATCATCTGGTCCAAATTTGAGTTCCTACGTTGAAGTGCAAAAGTTATTAAGGATCATAAATGGCTACTCAGTCATATTGAAAGGGTCCCCATAATAAATTTTGAAAGTGTTAAAGATCAAGAAATATAAATAGTATAAATTTTTCCAATAATTCAAGAAAAAATGAGGATATAATAGGTTCATGATGTTTAACTATTGAAAAATGGTACATGATAAGGATCCAACGATGAATGGGTGTTCATACAAACTGATTGAATGATGAACATTGATTATTAAAGGCCTGGTTAATCTATATAGATTGGAGAACATTGAGTTTAAATTTTAAGATTAAATTATATTAGGTCAAAGTTATTGAAGTTTAACATCTAGCATTAGTGGACTATGTGTTAAAGATCAAATAAGATCAATGATGTGTATTTGATCTAAGCTGAGTGGACATAAGATTCAAGCATTATGTTTGAAGGTTAACTATGACCATTTGAACTCAAATATTTGAATTCAACATAGGGAAAACATTATATCTTTGTATTTTATCCATATATTTGAATGGAAGTCAAATTTATTGGTGTTTTAAAAAGAAATGATGAAGAAGACTTTGTGGTGCATCTATGAACCTAATTTGAAGATCTAGAAGTATGTACAATCAAAGATATTAACATTCAAAGTTGATTGTGTGTTCATGATTATTCTACAAGTGACTTGAGATGGATGTTTGAGATTTTTTTGAAGTTATTTCATTGTCTCATGATGAATTAACTATTGAAGCCTTTTTTAGATTGCATGAGGATGCTTTGTGAGTATTTTAGAGGTGTGATCAATCTATCTTGAGTATGAACATTGCTTAATAGTTGACTACATGTTCAATAATGGTGTTCTTGTGTATAAGGTCTATATTTGAGTTGATTGAT